>JAJHUR010084394.1:0-24147 GCA_027495735.1 Lutjanus campechanus
CAGACCCACCCTCACTTCTCACACACATGCTATATACACTCCATTGTGTTCCCTTGTGATGCTCTCTTGCCTTTGCTAGTGCCTTGCAGTGGTGAAATGTAACTTAGTGCATTAACTAATCAAGTACATTTACTTAAGTATTTTGTTTTCATGCCATTTTATACTTCTACTTTAGGGAAATATTGGACATTTCCAATTTCCAGGCCTTCCAGGATGCTGCAATTGCAACAGTTCATGCAAAATCAGCCAATCCCTGTGGATTTTGTGCGATTTTTGTCCAAACTCTGCAACTTTTCCATCAATCATTGTTGCTTCCTGCGAGTCCTCCACACAAACATCATCATCATACTCAAAACTTGCTCACTTGCTCAAAAAAGTTGCAACATGCATCACTGTTTTTTTTTTTTAGAAAAGCTGTCGTGAAATCAGGCAATTTAGGCTACAACAATCACAAAAACGACTGTACTTACTTTACTTATTACATAAAAAAAACACAATAAGTTATAAAATTATAAAGCATGATGTTTTGTTATATGTTAAATTATTCAACAGTTTAAACAAGCACAGCTGAAACAATTAGTCAAGGAACTTATCAGTTGATTGACAGAAAATTAATTGCCAACTATTTCCATGAATCATCCTTTTTCAGGCTAAAATGCCAAACATGTCATTCATGTTCCAGCTTCTCAAATATGAGAATTTGCAGCTTGTCTTTTTTAATCATATTAATAATATTAATGTATTTGTAACAATTTTGAGGTTTGGACTGGTGGTTGGACAAAACAAGCGTCGTGCCAGCCAGACAGTCAAAGTCAGACAGTCAGACAGCCTGCTTGCTTTTTGTGGTTGTAAATACAACTTTCCGCTCTGACAGCCAACAGCACTTGAAGAAAGAACGGGCTCCTCTGATGTGTGCTATCAGAGGCTGACACACAAACACACACACAGCTGGTGCCTGCCGGCCGGTGCTCGCTTCCGGTTAGCATGTTGCACATTAGCTTAAGGCTGCCTGTTTGGGGTGAATAGACACACTTGTGCGACTCACTCAAATCACTGCAGATGTTCCCAAAACGATCCGGCGATCAAACTTGCACGAGTAACACAAGGCAAATATCTGCTTCGCTTTTGGTGTGAACACTCCACAAGCACAAATATCACCTGTTGCTGATTGGCTGGAATAGTGTTGTGTGGCACAGTCCGAGCTACTTTGTTTTTATCCAATTTACAGAGTCAGGGCTTTATAGAGAAACATCAGGGGGGTTTTTTTCAGTGCACACACAGAACAGGGAGCTGGAGCTACTCAGGATATTAGCTGAATCAAATAAAAAGTATACTGGATTAGAATAGCACACCCCACCTTTAGAGGTTCTATATATGACATTCTGATCATTAATATAGCAGCAAACAACTATTTACTATGTAAAGTTATAGTGGAGCACTGAATAAAGTGGAGCAGAGAATAAAGTCACACTCCTCCTGTGTGTGTTGTAATCTGAGCTGCTCTGTTGTGTGTTTGGGTAGACGGCCCGTACACACGTGTATGTTGGTGCATGTGAGCTATGAGCTGTGAAAGAGCTCCAACTGGCTTTTCTTCTCCTGGATACATAATGTTACATGTCTGTTTTCATTAGTTATGTATTATGTATTTCTTTTATTATACACAATAGACTTTTATCATTGTTTTGTTGGTTTCATTATTATTGTGCGTTAGATTGTAGTCAGTACCTGTATAGATGTGGTTGAACATTGTGTGTCCTGTGTGTGTGAGCTGTGTGTGTTCAGCAACATGCACATGATATTATGTAACAGTCTGCTGTGTGTAGGAGTATGATGGTATGTGTGCTTACAAGTACAGTGCATGTGTGTGTGTGCAGGGTACATACATATACACACACAGTATACAGTATGTATGAGTGTGTATGCATGTGTGTGCACAGTCTGTATGTTGTGTAGCCCATGGAATTAGGCAGTTGTAATTTTAATCCCTATCTTTTACCTTTTTATTGCTTATTTTTATGACTAAAATTAAGTGAATTTACTGGTTGATTGATGTGCATCCCAATAAAATGAGAGGTCCAAGTTCAGAACAAGCAGTAGTAGTAGTTATTAGTCTTTTGTCTGACATATATTATATACATATATTTCACTGTTCACTATCAGACTGCTGCTGGGCAAAGTGACCTCTGTCCTTTGAATTTATAATGATGGGGTCGTTTTAAAGGGTCAAGTTAAGATGATTGTGGACAGCTGCTTTTCTGTATGCAGGTATGTGCACCCATTCACCCACACGGTTTACTGTTTTTGCTGAATTAGAATAATTGATTATTGTTTCATACTGGAACAACCAACAGTTTGCTAAACCCCACATGTTGCATTTTGGTTTGGTTTAGGCACCAAAAATAAATTAAAATGTTATGTTCTGTCATGTCACAAGTCATGTACGTAATGTAAATTCAGTTACTTAAATCTGAATTTAAATTGACTTTTGGTTTCATACCGGGTGTCTTGGGTTAAAGTATTGTGTGTTTGATTTGTGTTTGATCCATCCATCAACTCCAGCCCCCTCCATATGCAGACTTTCTGCACCGATCGATTAATTTAGAATATAATTGACCAATTAATTGATGATGAAAATAATAATTGGTTGTAGCCCTAAAAACACTTTCACAATTTCATCATATTTTATATCGGCACAATCCAAAAGTAACAGAAAGCAATCAAATTACATTTGTTTAATGTTGTGATACTTGGATTATGTGAGTGACTACATTTTTTACAGGTAATCAATAACTGTATTGGAATACACGGTTGTAATAAGCTGCTTGCACATGATGATTTATGCGGCTGTTTTTCTGGTGAGGGCTGGTGGAAGTAATCCATGAATAAATGTCCTCAATTTTAATAATCCATCCAGTCTGCTGTTATGTAATTAGAAAATAGATTTCGGTCCAGATCCTTCAGCACTTCTGTAGAAGGTAAAAAGTCAAACTGTCTGTTGAAGCAGCCTCACTGAAGACAAAGCAAGTGTCTTTCTTATTTGGGCTCATTACTTCTCCTATAGCATTTATTAATGATCATTACTAAGTCAGTGGCCACAACTCACATCATACAGCTGATGTTCAATGACAACACTCTGCAGCTGTAAGAACTCCCATTACAAACAGCACATTAGACCAACACAATATGTGTGTAATGCATCCATGGAGAAAAACATACGACCTCCACCCTCTCTTCTACATGCAGAAACACAAACCAAACAAACAGCAGCATGTATTAAACTGTTGGGCAAAAACAAAGCTGTTCTGGTCACATTGCACCTGTTAACCAACCACGGGCACTGTTTTCTAAAGGCCGACCGGAAAGGGTCTTGAAATAGCTTTCCCATGAGTCTCTGGTCTAAAATAAAATAAAGGGGCTGGCAGGAGCCGCCCACCGCACTGTTGCGACCCTGTCATGGGAACCGTGCTCAACTGTCTGTGGAGATTTGAGCAGAATTAATGAAACATCCATCCCTGAGTATCTCTATTTACATCGCTAATGCAAATGCTCATTTATCTTCAGCAAATAATAAATACACAGAGAAGAGAACGGAGGCTGCTTCTCTCTGTGTGTGTGTGTGTGTGTGTGTGTGTGTGTGTGTGTATTTGTCTGTGTGTTTGCATGTGTGCCAGTGCTTGCACACACGCAGGTTCAACACGTGCTGGTGGAGATGCCTTGTTGACTCGCCTCAGACGCGATGAGTGAGAAGAGGAATAAGCAAATCGCATTAAAGAGTGCGGGAGTGAAGAGCCAATAAGACCTGTAAACAAAAAAAGGGCATGCTAGCTATTATCGCCAAAGTAAACACACGCGCACACAGCACGCTTCAACAAAAACATTTACATTAAACACCACACAAAAGACCATTTATTAAAAGAAAACAATAATGCTTCACAACTTACAAAGCTGAAGCATCTCTGAAAACCCAAACAGGCTATATCCACCAGAGAAAAGGGAGGATTCCACTGAAATGAATCAGGTTTTTTGGGGGCGATGGAGCAGAATCGGCTTAACTGAAGCACACCAAGCAGCGCCGTTCACCTTTCTCTGCTTCATTCTCAGACTGCACTCTATTTTAGGGACCTCTGATGACTCCGTCTTGGCCACATCTCCCTTTTTCCACTGTTAGAAAAAAAAGTTATTCATAATCCTCCCAATAACTCAGCACTGTTTGTCCAGTGTGATAAAGCAAAGGGAGCGTTCACAATCTAAATTTGCATTCTTCAGAAGTGAATGGCTTTGTCAGCTGGAGTAATACAGTTTGCTGCCTCCTCCCCGCCGCAGGGGAGGCTGTTTACACGGGGACGGCTCAGAGATCCAGAGAGGAGACAACACTCCTGGCTTTGTCTCCCCCCCCCCCGACAAGAAAGGCCTCCGTGGGTGGGCAGCGTTTCGCCCGCTGACGCTCCGAGATCATCCCCTGAGATGCACGAGAAGAATAAAACTCTCTGGGGAATTGACAGATTTTGTGCCAAATAGTCCATTTTATGACACGGCCCTCCTCTCGGCTGCATTATCTGGACTTTAGAGCCTGTCACTTTCAAGGGGAACGTTGAAAAATGGATGTAGATTAGCCTCAAAATAGCAACAAAATAGAAACAGAAGGTCGCTGACAGAGGGAAACCCCTTTAATCTTGTCTGGGCCGTGTCAGGGAACTTTTAGGGTGCAGGTCAAGACCAGAGGTTAGAGGTGGGGCAGCCGATCTGAGGGTTCATGGGACGGGACCTCGGATCCTGCGCTGCTCTCGGCTATCTTGGCTTAAAGTAATCAAAAACACAAGCTGGAGGGATTCCCAGAGTGTATTCCTAGATAATGCAAGTGAGAAAGCTCTGGCAGGCAGATAACATGGAGAAACCATCACAGGTCGACCTTTTAGTGTGATACACAACATGTTTTTATGACTGACAAATAGTTTATTTGAAGTCTAGAGTGTTACAATGTTAATATTGGGCCAAGTGAAAGCAATTTTCACTTAAACTTGGGTGGCCACAGATACCTGCACCTGAGAGGCCTTAAAATCCAGCTCTTAGTCCTGCTTTTGGTGCAGTCTGTCCAGAGAGAGAAAGTAATCCCATTCAGCCACAAGGAGCAGCAACATAATGCAGGTATAAACCGCAGTCACACACAGCTGATTCGGCTATTTCCAGCTGTTTTTAACTGCTAAATATAGAGCCCCAAAATAACAGTAAAAGCAGCAGAGGCATTTTTCGTTTTACCTCCAGTCAACTGATAAGCTAGCTAAACAAACTGAACACCAGCCTTTCAGCTAGTTACGTATAGCTGCAGCTAATGTTTAAGACTTTTCTAAAACAGGTTTTATCATATTCGCAATGCATTCTGGTGCCAATACAGCTCATAGCTAGAATTAGTTTCTTTCCACTGCTCTACATCCGCCAACTGTATCAGCATGCTAGCTAGTTCAGTGGTGCTAACGGTACAACTCAGCTGAGGAGGATACTAGTAATATTCACATTCTGTGCCGTCACAAGCACGAAACGCTTCCCTCCGCCCAATGATGTGGCTGACGGGTTTAGGTCAGTAGAAAATAGTTCCTACATGAAACTGCTAATCTTTCGAACAATATTTTTATTGGATTTTCACAAACAACACAGAACAGAACAGCTCAGAGATGACATGACAAGAATAAATAAAATAAATAAATAAAATAAAAGCGCATGATGTCCAACCATTATCCTCCACATCACCCACCACAGAAAGAGACCAAATGCATAAATGAGTCAATAGATAGCAGGGTTACCCTGGTTACACAATAGACAATGTAGAATGACAGGCTCGGCTGGTTTCATAAGTCCTTGCAGTATAAAGGATGAGAGTGTAGGCCCAATGAATTTTAGGTTAAGGGTCCCAAACTTTATAGAAGGTGTCCAGAGAAAGAGTGAAGCATACATGATATGTACTCACTGGGCACACACTCCATTGTGAGATTATGTCACAGCTTTTTAGTTGGAGCCATGTCTTTGATCCAAAAGAACAGAATATTCTTACTAGCAACAAAAGTCAGTAAACTGAATAATCTCTTACATTTGACATTTACAACATGACAATCTGTCAGAACAAGAAGGAGGCACACAGGATCAAGCTCTACTCGAACACCAAAAATAATACACAATTCATCCACAAAGCTAGAACAGTACCTTTGTAGCTCTACACATGATCGTTTGTTTTGAATAACTGGGTCATGATTCCTGGAAATACACATTGCTGTTGAGTTTTTGGTGCTTTGAGCCAAGGTCCATCTAGTGCTATTATACTGGACAGAAGGCAGATATCTCTATGTCCAATATCTGTAAAACTCAGCGGCTCACAACAAAACTATCTACATAGACAAATAGCACTAACAGGCCAGGGAAAAATATTTATTTTGGATTTTGGGGTGTTCCTTTAAAGTCAAATTATAACTGTTATTTTTCTTTTCAACACTGTATTTTTATTATTTAACTAACTGAATTATTTATTTATGTCTGCAATTACATTTTTGACTTGGTTGTTGATCTTTTTTGGATTTTTGTTGGTTCTGAGGCTGCATAGCTACAAGCACCAGAGCCAGAGCAAATCATGGCAAAACAAAGTGACCTTTACTTCAAGATTTATTTTTTCTGACTCCCTCTGCTACCAAAATCCGGAATGAAAAAAAAAACAACATTAACACTTTGCTTCACTTGCATGCTGAGTGGAATCCAGCGCCGTCTCAGGATCACCTGCCAGCGCGGCGTTTTATCTCTGACTAAGCTGAACTTCTGCATGACTTTTTCTTTCAGCTGGGAATTTACGGGCATCAAACCGAAACACTTTGTTCTGCGCTCAGCCTCCCGTCTCTCTGTTTTCTCCCACAGCCCCGGAGGCGGTACGAGAAGCAGGCTCCCATCCTACCATCTGAAGCTCATTACTTTGCTTGTTTATGACCAGGTATCTTGTCTTGTTTTTGACATAATTCACAGGTCAAAAAGTCAAGAGGCTTGATCCTGTGATTCACCCAGGATGGCACATGGTACTGACGGTTACACAATGTGAAATAACAAACTTCCATCTGGGCATTTTTGTGAGTTATCATACATGCGTTTTCCCTGAAAAAGAATGTTCCAGGGCTACATGTTTTGGAATGAGTTCTGTTAAATATAGAGAAGCATTTCATATCCCCAAGGGGCACCAATCATATGCTTGTACATTATACTCCTCCAATCCAAAATGACACATCTCAACGTAACCGCCTCAAGAAAATAGTGTCTACCTACAGTAGCCATGACTCCCTACAGTAATGTAAAGGGTGTGCACACTTTCCCATAATAAGGCTAAAAATAGGGATCGTTTTCTTTTGAGTATTATTGAATTAGATATAGCAAAAGAATGTTCCTAATGTATGGACATAATTTAATCTGTAAGTGAAAGAAGCAGTTGAAGCTGCCATATATGGAGCTATAAAGACACATTTTATCCAGAAAAGAAACGGTAACCATCTCTAAATCATTTCTCTGATCCCTCAGACTCATTCCCCCATCATTCCCTCAGACCACACTGACATAAAAACGCCGTGCACATGGGCATCCCTGACAGCGCAGTCCTCCCCTCCATCATAGGTCAAGCAATTCCACCTCGAGCAGAGGAATTAAAGAAAGCAGAGATATCGTCAGATGATAATCCCCTCTAAGGTTTGGAGATGCTGTGATCTCATGACATGTGCTGGCTGTTTTTCAAAACGTGTTATTGGAAAGGAGCTCTCAGGATCTAGCCGTACGGCTTTGGGAACGGCAGCGTGACCTCTTGTGTTCACCTTTGACCCAGAGGAAGTTGTAAAAGAAGAGGAATCTGTTGTCAGTAAAAGGCATTAAGTGTTCTGAGGTCATGAAATGATGCTGGCATGAGATCTGAGGTGCCTCTAAACTGACAACATCAAGGTGCCACGAGATGAGGTAAGAATGGGTGGTCATTTAAGGTGTGTATGAGGGCTGGGCGGTATGGCTTAAAAATAATATCTCAATATTGATAAGCTATTATACAACATACTATATCTTGATATTCACATTTGTTCTAAAATAACGTGCCGTAACTTCCTCAACTAGTTCAAACATAAGGTGATCTAGAATATGATGCACTACTCTAAATTAAACTTCCCACAACTACATCAAGTAGTTAAATGAGCAAAACCTTAAACATTTACCACTGTAACATGCAACATATACATGAATACAGCAGTGACATTAACCACTCGTTCTTGAGGATTTTAAAAGATCAAACTCTTGGCTATTAAACCTTGTAACAGGCCAACCTCCTAGTGATAAAGTGTTTTATTAAATGTAGACGTCAGCTTCATTAGATGTAATATCTGATGGAACTGATGTCTTACAGAGTTGACAAAATGTCATATTGTTTCATTTCACAGCATAGTTGTAGTGAGCAGCCATTTTATTTTTTAAAGTTGCTCAGAGTTCTCTTAATGCTAATCAAAATACACTTTTTAAAAACATAATTCTTATTTAGCTTTGATTTAGAAGAGCTACAGAGTCGACATGTTACGGTTGAGAAACATCTGATAGAAATATTATTTAATGAATTTGTCAAATACTTGAATACTTGAGCAGTATTCCTGCCTTTTTTTAAACCAGGAAGTGAGACAGGGGTCCGTAGGGTATAGCTAACCCTTTTTATGTCTGATTAAATCATGTTTTTGTGAAAATCTGACAGAGTTGACAGACATCTGGGACACAACTTTAAAGGGTAAACATTGTCATGAAAATAGATTTTAAAACAAAGTTATAATAGCACATTTTTATAACTATGTTATCAGTAGGTATTGTTGGTTTCTGATTTTGATGGCTCATTTTTTGATGGCACATTTTTAAATTGTTCCAAGTTGTGAACTCTTGTCTAAGACAAGGCTGTTTTCTGGCACAGAGCAAGTTTAGAAATGAAAAAAAAATTAAGCAAACATAACATTTCATAAATTACATATATTTCATTAACAGTTAATAAATCCTTAAAGAATATAAAATTGGAATCAAATTGTTGATATTAATAATTTTTAAAGGGTTTTTTGGTAGCACATGATTTGTCTCTATTCTCAAGAATGTATGTAATAGTAAAACACTGACAAAAAGCATTTTACTTCACTACATTCAGTAAATTTTGGAATAGTTTTGTAGTAGAGTACTTTCAAAGTACATTATTGGTACTTTTGCTTAAGTGATGGACTTAAATTGCACACTCGCTGCACCTGTGTTACCAGCCCAGGCTTTCCCGTTCAGAAAGGTGGGCTTGTGGGTAACCTGTGTGTCAGAGGTATGGTGGAGTTTGTTTTCAGAGTGAGCTAGCTAGTTAGCCGCAACAAGCCAGGCTAAAGATGATTAAACTGGCCTAAAACTGGAGTCTTCCAGAGGACCTGGAAGCAGCAGGCAGAGTAGCAAACACGATCAGATGATCACATTTTATCATGTGATTTTTTTTCCCCTGCCATGGTGCAAAAAGAAAAAAATCACAATTAACGACCTGAATTGAATGATCTGAAACATGGACGCTCTGTCTAGCAGCTTTATTGGACATGTGCAGACATGTTTGAGCCACCAGAGCCAGAGGACGGTGACAGGATGGATTTTTTTTTCTTCTGTGTCGGTACGTTCATAAGAGTGATGGTGTATCGATTTGTGGAGTTTATGTAGTGTTTAAACCGTTAAACAGTCTAACTCCACAAATTCAGTACTACATAGTTTTCTTTTCTTTTCTCATTTTCATTTTCAAACATTTCTAACATTCTAACACAGACTTTAATTCATACATGAATATAACAAATATAATCGATATATCGCCCGGCCCTAGTGTGTATGTGTCAGGGCAAGGGGTCTCATACATATTGCTTAACTGCAAGGCATCTTTCCAGGAAAATGAGTTTAAAAAAAAACACTAACATAAAATACACATACAGAAACCAGAGGGATATTTGAGTGACACTAGTTTGATGTTGCAGGTCACCTGACACACGAGGCCGTTTGGAAATAAGCCCTATGCTGCCGAGGCTTGACAGTAAAAAGGCCCCACGAGCGTCCCTTTGACAGGCTGTAATAAACGTCACAACCATGAAGCCTTTCTCATGCAGACAAAAGGCACACCGTGGAGCAAGTAACGCACACAGTAGGCCTGCAAACCTGCTACTGAGAGTCAAACAGCTCCTGCAGATTGATATGTATTATGGTATTTTGGGAGGGAACTTTTATGGGGTGGAAAAATGTACATCGTGAATTTTCACGAGGGCCTGTGATGTTTAAATCTCTGTAGACTGGCCATAAAATCATCAGTCTGAGATGTTATATGAATGTCAGGGCTTTTTTTCTATGTTAGTCTTACTGTATTTCACATGGGACCAAATGTAAAAACTAATAGCTCTGCTATCTACAGTATAGTGGGAAATCATGATAATCTCTGGGTAATAAAGTGATTTCCATTGAGAGTTAGGATCTTAATGGGAGCTTTAAATATAAAATAAGAGCATTATAGAACAGTGAGCTGACGAGACTGAAAGATGACAAGTAGTTCATTCTAACTGTACATCACAGCTGGCCCTGCAGGGCCAAACTACATCTGATGTGCTAAGATTTACAGGGATCTAAAGACAGAAACAGTCTATAGTATTAACAAGTGTGTTTTAATTAATGTATAATCTCCTGAAAAAAATAATTGTTGTGTTGTCACGCAAAGTTGTAAACTGTAAACTGTAAGTTTCCATGTTTTCTGTTTCTGTTGCTTCTTAGGTGAACCTGTTGAATTTGGCTTTAGCACATTGTGCGGCTAACATGGCTATACTACCACAGACTGGGATGATGTTAGACTAATGTTGTAATACTGACAGATAGTCAAGAGGAACTGTGTGAACATTAAGCCTAATTTGAAGCCAATTAGATAACAACAGCAGTCAGTCAGATACTGGTGACTGTTTCTTCATGTTGCTTCATGTGGAACTTCATACTGTAGCGCAAACATTAGCTCAGCTAGCATTAGCTTTGTTGTTATAGGGAAACTGCTCACAACAAGGTCTGTCAGTTATCTTGAGTAAGCGGGTCAGGAAACCTTGTTGTGAGCAGTTTCATGTAGTTAAATGTAGATTCTAAAGTGGTTCTGGTAGATTCTACTGTAGAAAGAACATACTTCCTGATTATCTTGAGCAACTGGGTCATGATTTTTTGAAAGAGACACTGGTTTTGAGTTTTTCCAAGTGTTTTTTTTTTTTGGTGCTTTGAGCACCACAAGCCAAGTGCCATCTAGTTCCATTATACTAGAGAGAAGGCAGACATCTCTATGGCTGATATCTCCAAAACTGCAACTCACAACAAAACTACCTAGATGGATAAATAGCATGAAAGTGCAAGAGAAAAATATTTATTCTGGATTTTGGGGCGAACTGTCGTTCCAGGATTATTAGGTTACCATTGCACTTTGTTTGAGAGGCTAAAGGGATGTGTTAATTTACAGTAGACTGAGCTGTTGTAAAGACTTGACTTGGACCTGTGACCAAAGACTTGCAAACAATGACTTGTGAGCATCTCTGTTGTCCACATGAAATCAATAACGATTCTGCAACTGATGGTGTAATTATTCAGAAACTCATTTTTGTGGTAAACTTTTTTGTGGAAATTTGACAACAATTGAAATGCTTTATGATGATGTCTGAACAAATAGAAACTATCATTCATCTATTTAACAGCCAACTTGAAATCACATCTGTCTAATTCTCGCTCCTGGCAGAGCATAATAATGAGCAAAGCACAAGCTGCTGGATGGCTTTGCCAGGATACTTCACAATATCGTTGGCAAATAAATTTCATTTACAGCAGTGGGGTGATGCACTGGGTTAGTGACTGGGCCAGGATCATGCCAGTCTGATATGACTGTAATTCATTTAGAGTAGATGTAGTCAAAGTTAATGTCCCTGTTCTCTGAGCCTCATCAGTGAACTCAGCAGTCCTGTTTCAAACCAAGATTTTCCATACTTACAACCTGCTGTTGTATAACAGGTATGTATAGGAAAGCTACGTGACTGAGTGAGAAACGTACGGACAGCTGATGTCATAAATAAAGCTAATCTCCACATAGAATCTTGTACAGAAATGATGTATTGCTGTCCTAAATCAAAGAGTTGGCAGATGTTCAGATCAAAAATAGCGCTGCATTTAAAATAAAATCAAGGCACTGCGTTGGTGTGGAGTAAAACAATAAAATACGTTCCAAGTCCAATTTGAGTACATTAATTTTGAAGCTTACTGTTTAAGATGCCAAAACACCACAAAGTGAGAGTATGAGACAGGATTTTACAACTCTGTGGAGCTAGTCCAGTGAAGGTCATTGTATTCTGTCTCACCAGTTGAGATCCAATCAATAGACATGTGGCTCTCATGTTTCAAAGTCATCTACCATGAAAGAGTTCTTGTACTTATTTGACTGGCCAGTGCAGTGCGTTGCAGATTGAGTATGGTGCAAGTTCACACTTCACAAGAGAGATTAAAATGAAGTAGTTCACATTCATAGTTCATAAATTTGAAGTTCGCCGTCCAAAAATATTAACAAGTTCAGGTTCATTTCGTCCTTTTTTGAGAAATGTTTAAATGATGTCATACTCAGCTGTGTGCTATATTCATGTATTTTTGTATCAATTTCAACATCCAGGATAACAAATATCTAACATTTATTAACAGTTTGATCATGTTTTACGCTACAGCAGACAGAAGAACCTGAACACCAGCATGCTGTAGCAGCCACAGCAACTAGGAATGGATAACAGAAATGCACGACAAGTGCAAGGAGACAAAGGGGGAGACAGGACAGAGGAAACAAGTGTATCCAACATGGATCTCTCTCTCTACTTCTCACTGTATCACATCGGGACACCAGTCTGCACTGTAGTTCATACAAATCGCTGATTAACCACAGAACTGCAGAGTTCAGACATGACTTGCTGGCCCACCAAAAAGCTTTTGCTAATTTTCCAACACCACTTATGGAGAGTTAACTTCAAAAATGTAACAAACCATGGCAACAGCAAGCATGTCCCAACTGTCTTCATCACTTGTTAGTCCCCTGGAAACAGTTTCCTGTGCTATTTCAGCATATGGTTGTGTTTTTCTTCTGAATGCTGCACATGTGTTGTCACATTAGTGAAGATGTTATTATAATTTGCTTGTGGTCTCTTAAGTTGAAGTGCACTGAGCTCTCAGTGCGTCTGTGCAGAAAAACAGCAGTATTGTGGCTCCAGTTGGCTCCATATCATTAAAACTATCTAGGACACACAGCTACTACACTGTAAACAAACGTAATGCTGACAGAAATCCTACCTGTTTACTGGTTGTCACTTGGCATTCCTGCTTCAAGCTGCTGCCCGGCGTCCTCCACCTGTTAGACAGAGATACGGTATAATTATAACACTAAACATGATAACAATGCGTTCACTCTACATACACCTGCACAGTATAATGCAATCCAATATAATGTAATTTTTAAAGCTGCTAAGAATTCTCTTAATGCTAATCAAAATACACTTTTTGAACTTTAATGTAGAAGGGTTACATGTTACGGTTATGTTTACCAGTGCTTGAGCAATATTCCCGCCTTTTTTAAACCGGGAAGTGAGACAGGGGTCCTTAGGATATAGCTGACCCTTTTTATGCTTGATTAAATCATGTTTTCATAAAAATCTAACAAAGTTGACAGAAATATGGTTCACAACCTTAAACCTTTTCATAGAAAAAAATCGATTTTAAAACAAAGATGGTTGTAATAGCACATTTTTATACCCATGTTATCAGTAGGAATTGTTATTGTGAGATTTTGAAGGCTTTTAACACATTTTTAAATTGTGCAAGTTGTGAACTCCTGTCTGGGACAAGGGTGTTTTCTGTCCCAGAGCAAGTTTAAAAATAAAATAAAAAATTAAAAGGAAGCCAAAACATTTCATAAATGACATAGATTGTGCAGGTACCTAATAAATTAGCCACTGAGCCTATTTCATGAATCAAACAATACTGTCAGTTGCTATGTACAGTACAAAATTGTGACTGACCACCATCAGCATCAACAACTTCATCTTCAACCTCATCTTTCATCATCAACATCATCGCACTCCGTCAGAAGTGGTGCAGTGGGATTTGGAAACGGCCTCCATCTGTTTAGCTTCTACCTCTGATTGACAGCGCATCAAAGCAGCAAAGCACAACCCCCGAAAGCTCCAAGTATCCCTGCGGATCACGATGCTTGGACGCGCTCTCCGTTCTCTCTGGCGGGGCAACAAACTGCCAAGTAAACACGCATGTAATCAAGCAGCCAATAAATACACCAGAATAGCACGACAAGAATGTTCACACAGTTAATGTGGATCCCACAGAGCGCCGACAGCTCTGCCAATCCCAGTGGGATCTGGGAGAGGGTACAACGGGGAAATGGCAGCATTCCAGTTAATTGAAGAAGACTTGATTTCTACACCTTAGAGCCAAAAGCCTGAGCTTATTACGTAACCATGCAGGGCTGATGTTTGAAGTTTGCAGAGTGATATCAGACAATTAGACAGAGGAAACAAGGAAGGGTCCCGCTAGCCACAGTCCAGCTTGTTTGCGGAGGCGTGAACTTAATTGCTTGAGGGCTTTGCAGGCCATCTGATTTTACTATCTTGCACAAGCAAACACAAAAAAACACAGACACTAACACACACTCTCAGCATGCATATTCTTTTATGTATCTTGGAAGAACAAGAGGTCAGCAGATATAAATCTTTCAATAAGCCCAGATGACTGAGATGAATTAAGATCTGGTGTTTTTCATCAGCTGTATTCTGCTTTCATATCAAATCACACTGATTGAACGGTGCAGTAATAACCTGTGTTTCATGATGTATAGTACTTCATTAAGTTGCTGAGTGACTAAAGAAACAAGGCTGGCCTGCATGGTTTAATAGATCCTGTAAACATAATTCTTTCCCATGTGATAAGAGGACTACAAAACCTTTCCAAGGAAATGACGCTGACATGAAGTCATACCATTTCTCTCAGCTACTCTAATGACAGCATGGAGTGTTTTGTTCAGAGAAACAGCCAACAACAACAGCAATACCCTCTTATTTGCATTGTCTCTTTACAAAGAGCATCTTTTCTAACCTTACAGGGACAGATCACCCCAAAGTATTTTTTTCACCTGGCCTGTAGTGCTATTTATCCATCGGAGATACCAGGCATAGAGATGTCTGCCTTCTCTCCAACACAGGGGAACTAGTTGGCAACACAGAAAGTACATTTGAAAAACTCAAAACCAGTGTCTCTTTCCAAAAACCATAACCCAGTTTCTCAAGTCCTTGTTGTGAACATTTTCATGCAGGAACTACTTTCTTTGGACAGTAGAATCTACTGGAACTACTTTCTTTCTGCAGCAAAATCTACCAGACCTATTTTAGAAATTGAACAGAACTACTTTAGAATCTACAGGAGCTACTTTCTTTCTGCAGTAAAAATCAACTGGAACTACTTTAGAATCTACTGGAACTACTTTAGAATCAACTGGAACTACTTTAGAATCTACTGGAGCTACTTTCTTTCTGTAGCAAAATCTACCAGACCTATTTTAGAAATTGAACAGAACTACTTTAGAATCTACAGGAGCTACTTTCTTTCTGCAGTAAAAATCAACTGGAACTACTTTAGAATCTACTGGAACTACTTTAGAATCAACTGGAACTACTTTAGAATCTACTGGAGCTACTTTCTTTCTGTAGCAAAATCTACCAGACCTATTTTAGAAATTGAACAGAACTACTTTAGAATCTACAGGAGCTACTTTCTTTCTGCAGTAAAAATCAACTGGAACTACTTTAGAATCTACTGGAACTACTTTAGAATCAACTGGAACTACTTTAGAATCTACTGGAGCTACTTTCTTTCTGTAGCAAAATCTACCAGACCTATTTTAGAAATTGAACAGAACTACTTTAGAATCTACAGGAGCTACTTTCTTTCTGCAGTAAAAATCAACTGGAACTACTTTAGAATCTACTGGAACTACTTTAGAATCTACTGGAGCTACTTTCTTTCTGTAGCAGAATCTACTGGAACTACTTTAGAATCTACTGGAGCTACTTTCTTTCTGCAGTAAAATCAACCAGAACTGCTCTAGAATCTACCACAACTACTTTCTTTCTGCAGTAGAATCTACTGGAACTACTTTAAAATCTACCAGAACTAGTTTCTTTCTACTAGAAAGAAACATGAAACAGCTCATAGCAAGGTGTGTGGATTATCTTGAGTAACCAGGTCATGATTTTTGGCAAGACACTGGTTTTGAATTTTTCAAATTTATTTTTGGTGCTTTGAGCACCACAAGACGCCATTTAGTCCCATTATATTGGAGAGAAGGTGGATATTTCAAAACTCTGCAATTCACACCAAAAAAGAAAAAAAAGATGTATAAACCACTACAGGCCAGGGGAAAAGGTATGTATTTTTGATTTTAGGGCAAACTTTTCCTTTAAGGGTGAGAAGGAAATGATTCCTCAGCTTTATTATCAATACTCTCAGGAAAGAACAGTAACACGGACTGATTTGTTTTTTTGGATACACATCCTTTCCCCTGGAGCGATGGATTCAGCCTAACATCTGTTTCAGGATACAAACAACAAGGCTGTAACCCAGTGGAAGAATTCACAGCCTCGACAGTCCATGTCCATTCATCCACACCAGTGCCCATTCTTGACAGTTTTACTTTGGTCTTTTTCAGCCCTGTTATTTTGATCTATGTACAGTGCACGGGCTGCTTAAGGCAGAGTTACACTGAGAGCATTCGAACCAGGAGAACCCAAGATCTCTTCCCACTTAGATTGTTATTACAGGCACATCGTGTACCCAAACATCACAAGTCTCCCGTTACAACGGAACAATCTTATTCTGGTACTTTTGCCCAGGGGATTTCTGGTAGGGTTCTGTCTCTCATCTGCATGCACTGATGTTTGTTTAGTGGATGCAGTAATTTAATAATTTCTCTTTGTTTAATCTGGTGATGTTGAACTTTTTTTTTGCAAGGATATGAATGATACCAAAGCACGTCATCTGACAATCCATCCTCAAAGAATTTATGCTATTTTTACCTATTTGGATATATGAAAAATGATGGATGTAGCTGGGTGAGTAATGAATAAAGAGAGCTTGAGAAAGAAGTTCAAATCCTGCCTGATTTATCTTCTGAATGTCAGTTTGTACATTTCAGAAAGTCAGAAAAATTACACATGCACCTGTCCAATCAAACATTGGACAGGTGTCTATGGGTATGTGTGTGAGGGAGTAAGGGGATGGTGGAATACCGTTGAAGCATGCTGATGCCTTAATGGGGTTTGATGATCTTTTCTAGCACCAGGGATCAGCGATTGACCCATCGTTATGACCTTGTGAGATCATGCAAAAATCCATCTTGCCAGGCTTCAAGTTAAATCCGTTTGAGTCCACACCAAAAGCGGTACTACCAATCACCTTACTAGGAGGGACGACTTGCAGCTACAGGTTTTAGGTGTGACAACAGCAAGAAGCGTCCATGGAAGTGACTCGTCTTGTACAAACAATAGAGGCTCCTGAAGAGGTTAGTGTAGATACTGTGATAGCATCAGTTATATCAGAACTGGAGCATATTTCATCATTGAAAGAAGAGCAAAGAACGACACTGAAGGCATTTCTCCATGTAAAAGATGATTTTGCTCTTCTCCCGTGATAGACAGATGGTTCATCCAATCACATGCCAAGTGTTTTTTGAAAGTGCCTGCCCTTTTCCAAACAGTTTCTAAGGACGACTTCTCAGACGGTTCTGTGTAACAAACCATCTGGTGTGTCAGGTTACCTTCGCTAAGCCCCTCCTGCGAACAGCAACTTAGCCCCAGTAACTAGGGCGACGCAGGTCTGTCAAGGTGTGTACATGGGGCTCTAAAAAGACTGATACTCAGTGGCTCATGAGTCTGGACGGCGGCGACTTTTTTGTAGTCTTTCAAAACAAGAGCACACGTGTAAGCTGTAAACGTTAGCATGTCTGGCTTACTAGCTGCAGTAACGTTACCTTCAGCCAAACTTGCATTAGATACCACTGCATTTGTCAAACTCATGGTTTACTCCCAGCAGGTGTTACATTTGGATTTCTTATGTGAGAGGTTGAAGGTAATGACTTAGTATGTCAGTCATTTTTAGAAAGTTTCTCATTATTTTAAGATATAGTCAATATTTTGAAATACACATTACATTTTCTCAGTATAATGACTCACAGAATCTTGTTTTTCCATCATATTGGCAGAAATGGTGATTAGTGAATGACACACACGGTCATAAATTGCATACTGATCTGTTCAGATCACCGTTCACCAAAAATATGAACATGTTCAATGAATGCTGCTCTTTTAGCACATTCAAACACAACACCACCCCACTACATATAACAATAACAAAATGTTGGTCCAAGTCCATTAATTTTTAACTGAAAGACCAAAGTTAAATTAAGGTTAAATATAAAAAAGGCTGTTGCTTAGAATTTTCATGCCATCGAAGGGTAAATGACCCCAGTTGCTAAAATAAAAAAGAGGCACCAAGCCTGAGGGCAAAAACAATTCTTCACTGTCATTCTCTCCTATGACGCATTGAGGAAACATATAGCTTCCTCATCACGGTTCACGAGCGGTGTCACAAAAGTGCTGCTCAATTACCAGTCTTAGTGGCAGGGGACGCGACCAACCATGCAGGGGACCACAAAAGATCCAGGTAGCCTTCAACAGGAAACATCACCTCAGCCAATTACCCATGAGCTCATATGTTGCCAAAACAGCCATTAATCCGAGTGGTGAGCACACGGAGGGCTGGTGCAGCTTCCAAAGCCTTGGTCAAAGGTGAGAGGACTCACAGGGTGACAGACAAAAAGAGGAGGTATGTGATATGGCAAACACATGAATCGATCATTTATCTTTAGTTGCTGAGGCACTAATTCAGTAGGGGAGAGTGGGGCAAGATGAGCCAGAGTGTAAGTTGACCCACCCCCCATTTCTCTGCATGTTTCTTTCTTTTTGTTTATTTTATTTTTTCATTTGACCATAAATTTGGGAAGTACCCATCAATTCTATCAGGCTGTGATGGCAAGAAGGGTAAACTATTTATTTAAATGAAATTTAATTTAATAGTTTACTTAATCAGATTGTTTGTTTGTTTTTGTTTTTTTGTTGATGTTTGTTTTTTGCTTGTTAAACTAAATTTTGTACATATCAAGTATAATGACTGTAAAATCAAAGCAAATTTATCCAGGGTCTAGAAATGTGTATAATACATCTTGGTGATCTGCCAGTGTATAAAACCATGTGAGCTATTTAGCTAAAGATTAGACTGGATTGTCATGCGAGGCTGTTTTTTTCCCAAAATGGTGGCTATGGGGGAAAATGAGCCAAATGCAATGATTCAACTTAAAACTGCCACAATGCCCTGATGTTAAGTTAAATCTCTGAAAAATCAGATGGGATGTCAATGCAATATAACACAGCTAGAGACTTATGAGGACATTTGCGGAGGAAGCTGCTGTTAGTGGCTATTAGCAACATTGTTGACTCTAGTTTTTGATCATAAGTAATGTAATCATAACAAATGCATGTCTACATCTGTCCAGATCTATGACAGCAGTGTATAAGTGAATTGCAATCTGAAACTCAGGGCGGCAAATCGCAAAGAAATACCAAATCTGATATAATGTTGCTTTAAACTTATTTGGTTGGTTTTAGTTTAGGTTAGCTTGGAGAAAATAAATGCTACTATTTGGAAAGGGGACGTGTACTTTATTACTTTAAATGATTTTTGAAATTATCTTCAAGTTTAAAGTTGAAAAATCAGATGTCAATTTACCCACTGACTCAGATAAACTTATCCCTAACCTGGGGCATATTGAGCCACAGGAGCACTATTTTTTCTTACAAGATCGTATTTTCGAGGCCCTTCGTCATAGATGCATTCTGAGAAATGATGGGAAACATCCAGAAATAAGGATAAATGCTTTCATTGTACTCCTGCCTCATTTTTCCTTGCCTAAAGGACAACATAAGCAAAAATTGGCTCATTTTACCCCACCCTCCCCGATGACCAACAACATGTGTCAAAACAACGCAGACTTTAAACTACATAAAATGTGCAATATGTATCCATGACGTCTGGTAAGGAATGAAAAGGCAACAAACTGTTCATACTTCTCCAGATTTACAACCGAGATGGAACTGATTAAATTTACTTTCTGTACTTTAAACAGACTTTCCAGAAACCTGCACCGCTGTCTTTCACTGATCTGTTGTCATATTAACATCCAAATAATACAAACCAGTTACAAGAAAGACAAGCCTGACATGCTGCAAGCTCTCTAAAGGTATGTGCTATATGATAAATGATGAAGGCTTATGCATGTAAAAATGAACAGTATACACAAGTGAAACCAGACTTCTACAGGACTCATTCCACACTTCAGCGCATAGAGCACCGGAATAATGGTAGAAACACTGCTTGTGTCACAAATCTCCCGGGAGCCACGTGTCCTGTCATCATAGAGGTCAACTGCAGATCTGGCTGAGCACAAATAATGTCTAAATATATAACAACCAGACAACTGAGTGAGTTGTGTTTGCGGTATAGAACGCCAGAGAAAATGTTATCCTGACATTACATCTCACTCAGTATGAACAGTTACTGTAGCTGATGACTGAGACTGTTCCATACATTGACAATAAGCTATAATTTAATCAGTGGTTGCCCAGTTATGATGGTCGCCATGTTTACTGGTTCAGTAGCTCACTGGCTGTTGAAGGGAAGAGGCTTTGTACTCTTGGTTTTGGTTTCTGCTGTTTACAGGAGCCCTTGTAGGGTGAGGTCAGGTAATTTGGGACACTTTTTGGTTGATTGCCAGGAAAACTGCCTAAAATTCTGAAAACTACTGTACATGTTACTTTTATAACTTGTTATGGAAAATATGTTGCCAAGTAAAATACTTGACAAATTTTGGCCCTTCAAACACATGAAGAAAATGTCTAATATGACAGAGTGGCACACAATAGCATAATAATTTATGAGTTATTGGCTTCTGGTAGCCAAGAAATATGGTGGTTTCACTTTAGAAAAAAAACAAAAAACATAATTGTTTGTCCTGAGTGTACTGAGGAAATATTTTGATTAAAAGTCAACCAACAAATGCAACATCCTACAATCATTTTTGGTCATTGCTCAAAAAGACAGGGGTCTGTTTTGGGATCCTTGCTCTGCCCATCCTGTTTATCTAAGACCAGTCAAGGGGCATATATAAAAACAGTGCCATAACATGTTTGGCGATTGACTGCTGATATTTTAAGAGCCTGAGATTGAAAATTTTATTTGTCCCATTTTACCTGACTTCAACCTACTGCCTGGGAGGCTCAGATCAGGGCAAAATGTCTCAGGGCCATTGTGCATGCAATACTAGCATATATTAAAGTAAAATATAGAAAGTCACTGAAAAATAAACATTATTGTGCCCTTCATTGTGGAAAGCTCTGGACAAAGAAATTGTCCAAATTGCTTCTTTTCTGTTTAAACAGATTTGATTATGGTGCTATTTTTAAGATATTAAAAGAATTAACTAATTTGCTAAATTTAAAGTTAACATGACTATAAAATGTTACAAATATGTACAGAAGAGTATAAATTTAAGTTGTATTTAAATTAAATTATGTTTGAAAAGCTAAGTTAGTTAACAGACACGGCCATGAAATACTATTAGCTTAATTGACAAGTTTGCTGCCTTCAAATGGAACTTGTGAGCTACAGAGGCCAACAGTTAGGCAAGCTAGCAAGTGGGTAACATAACACACAACATGCAAGGCCATGATGAAAAGATGAGGCCATTTGAAATATCAACATGTCCCTCAGACATATTGTAAAAATACTGGGGGAAAAAACTCTATATGACTAAAATGACAATGCAGTAACTCACCATCCACCAAAAAATTAACTTTAAAGGCTTCTGTCATTTCAAAAAACAAGCTTTCCACTGGAGGTTGTGAATACCACAAGAGGAGGCGTTTACATTCTTCTTATGAATACAGTATGACCCCATTTGAAGGCAGCATTAGCTAAGCTAAAGCGTTAGCAAACATTTGTTAGCAAAAACAACCTGCTTACTCACACATCCAGAAGAGCAATATTGGAGTTTCTGGCAAGCTGATAAAGTGAATAAAGTTTCAGTCACATGCTCCGTCAAATGTCCCATTTCCTGAGTTGAGAAGTTGTTCTTTAGACTTCTGTGTGTCCATGAGCTTTTTTTTTAGCAGCCCTGCATGTGTTAGCCTTTCACAAAAACAAAAAGTGCAGCAGACTTGTCACAGCAGGAAAATCACAGGTGTAACTAATCACATTAACGCTGGCTCTCCTCCATTCATGTATCCAAGGAAGACATGTCAGTGAAACAGCATGCACAAACTCAGAGCCCTGGAACTGACACACCTGAGAGAGACGCAGCCATCATTAATTAATGTTATATATTGCACCTGGGCTTTTTCTGTGAAGACATGTTCAAATGTCTGCTGTGGAAAAGGCCTCAGAGACTGGTGGAACGTAAGGTAGCCTGGACCTCTGGGTTTTAATTTAGCAGCAACTTAGAAAAATTGAAGGTCTAAAAATAGAGGGTGTGGTATGCTGTAAGAATCTGAAAACTCTCTGACATTTGTGGTTATGAGCAATAAAAATAAACTTTAAAAAAAAAAAAATTATTTGATTAGCTTTTAGCTACTTAAACTCATATTTTTGTACAGACGTTCATTTGGTGATTCTCTGAATTTTCATCTAGGACCATAATCAAATTAAAAAATTAATTTGTTTATGATTTTTGACTAAGCATTTCCATCTGCCCCATCTGTACTTTCTAAAATTAATAATCAGCAAATATTAGCACATTAGCTTGTTTATGATAGCATTTAGCTAAGAATGCTGCTCTGCCTAAGAACAGCCTCAAACAGTTGCTGTATATTTAAAATAATGAATAACTGATTTATTAAATGTACAAAATAACCTCATAGTGCACAATAATAAGTCATGGACAACTATTGAACTAAAACCTTACACACAGTCGCAGGATATTTATGAATGGAAGAACGTGGACTTTTGACGCTTTTTATAATACATTTGTCCAAACCATGATCTTTTCTTAAATAACTTAATAGCTTAAGTGTCTAACCCCAACCAAACTGCGACCGTTTAACACTGTTAAAACATTTACAACATAAGATATTCAACTTACATCATGTTTGTATGTATGTTCTAGAATATATATATGATGGTGCAAACGGTGCACAAATGAATTAGCACCATTCTTTCTGTACCATAATGTCAGTTACAAGTTCTCTGCAACACACATACCTTCAAATCAGCTGTGAGTCAGCACCGGGCCCCATTGCAAGGTTACCAAACCGGGCCCTGCCCATCACAATCAGACGTAAAATAACATAATGTCAGAGGAGAATCAAAAAAGTGAAAGCATACAACTTTAAAACAACCAGCAATAGCAAAATGCACCTAACTTGTCTGTGTTTATTTTCCCTCTCAGTAATGTTGAGCATGTCCACAACTGCAATAACCCAGAATTCCATGGGGGCACACTGTGTACATTTTTGAATATCAAACCGGCCATTAATCCTTATTTGTGCTTAATTCCGAAACGTGACATAGATCTATGAGTCAATAAACTATGTCTGTATATGTAAAATTTTGTTTTTGTAATGTTATCTATTTGGTGAATGACATCAAGTATGTGACACAGTCAGTGTCTGGACTGATTAAACACTATAAATACCTTCCTGGTGCCAGAATGTAATTAAGGGAATGGATTTGTTAACATTAAGTAAATTATTGGAGGTTTGTCTGTACAGGCCTTGTTTGGTCGCGAGCCGTAACGAAGCTGCATTACCCGCATATATGGTGCTTCCGTCTCTGCATCAAATTGTTGACAGACCTGATGGCAGTTGAGTTACTTTTTGGGTAATGTAGGCACCAGGTTTTGATGAATGCATAGAATAAAAAGAATAATGTCATTTTTTATTAAACTGTCCATCATGT
>JAJHUR010084394.1:24167-77886 GCA_027495735.1 Lutjanus campechanus
ATGTACGTGTATACATTGTCACTGAGGCCAAACAGTATTTACACCAAACATATGTAAGCATTTGAGGGCCACTGTATGTAAACTCTGTATGAAAACCAATTTAGCATCGTAAATATGAAATGGTGAAATGTTTATGCAAATGTAATTAGCAAACTAATGGGCTTTCACATCAACAAATATTGATTGAGAACATCTGCTTGATGTGTGAGATCATTACATTCTTCAGCAAAGGTTGCATTACAACACCCAAAGTCTAATCAGGCACGGTAAGCAGTGTTCTGCCAAGTTAGAGACAAATAACAAAAAATAATAGATTGTCACCGTCTTTTCATAGAAACTCTAAATCTGATTAGTGAGATCAGTGTCTAAACTCAGGTTAACTCACTGCCTAATTAAAACCCATTCTATAAACACCGCATCCTACTGTAAACATTGTATATACTTGCAGCATATGTGATAGTCATCAGTGTAGTCCATTTAACTGTGGCCAGATGGTTGGGTGCATTCCTGTGACGGCAAATTTTAAACACTTACAATTGCAACTACAAGTGCATTCTAGTGGAAATCCAATATCATCATATTGATCTACTCTGATGTTAAGAAAAAGACATTTAATCATTATGCCAAATATGCTTTTAGTCACTCTTAAAGCTGCCTCACCGTCTGTTTAATTCTAAGTCACTGTAAGGGCTAACAGACACATTATAAAGAAGGACATATTGTTAGATTGAAAAGATAAATCCATTCTGAGAGGTTCGAGGCAGTGTAAACATTTCACAGCTTAATAGCATTTCGATGTGTGCGTTTTTTGTTTTTTTTTCTGTTCAGGAAATGAGTGAAATTCTGATCGAGGTCATTTGTGTTTCCCGGTTGATTTTGTGACACCTGTGGTTACAAGTGTATTTAATAATACAGGGTCCGGGAGTTCAGTTTGAAATGACATGTATGGACCGCTGGGATAGGCAAACGCGCCTCGAGTTTCTCTGTCAGGAGCGCAACAGAAAAAGAGGTCATGCAAATGTCTTTTTAACCCTTTTTTAGATCACATCCCCAATAATTTTGGGCACTACAAAAAAATAAAAAATAAAAAAAATAATCAATTTCTTTGTATTCTTATATCAAAAGCCAGCGTTTTATTCCTGTAAAACAAAATACGATGTGTGCTTATGTAGGTTTGAACCGACCACTTTCAACCAATTAAATCCACCCATCAATCAATCTTCAACTTTTAGCAGCACAGAGCCAAGATTCATTCGTTAGCTCGCAATAGCATGGTACATCTGGTTTGACACGCCCACTTTTCAATGTTCAAATCAAACATTATGTACCGCCTCACTTAGAGAAAGGTCACAATACAACTAGATACTCTTTAAGTGAGACTTTAAATATCTGAAGAAGATGGTGAGATGAAGTTAAAAGCTCTGGAGAAAATTACTAAGTGGACCACGAGTTAAGACTTCTTTTTTTTTAGGTAACAGCTCACACTGGCTGTCCCGTCTATACCAATCCTGTTCTGCATTTTAAAATTCATCCACTGACAAAAACCAATGATAATATATCAAATAACATTACATATATATGTGGGAACAGAAGACCTTAGGAACATAGTAGACTGGGAACATAGGACCCTGAAAACATAGTACCCTCTAAACATAGTACCCTGGAAACATAGTGCCTTGGGAACATACAGTAGGACCTTTGAAACATAGTACACTGGCAACACAGGGCCATGGAAACATAGTACACTGGGACAATGGGATCTTGGTAACACACTACTCTGGAAACATAGTACTCTGGGAACATAGCACCCTGGAAACATAGTGCCCTGGGAACATAGTACACTGGGAACATAGGACCCTGGAAACATAGTACACAGGGAACATAGGACCCTGGAAACATAGTACACAGGGAACATAGGACCCTGGAAACATAGCACCCTGGGAACATAGAACCCTGGAAACACAGTGCCCTGAGAACATAGGACCCAGGAAACATAGGACTCTGGGAACATAGTAATCTGGGAACATGGGATCCTAGGGCCCTGGAAACATAGATATGATTAGAGATATGATTAGAGATTTGAGCAGGAAATGCAGACTTAACTATGACAACTACCAGGTCTATACAGAGAGGCAGTTTCAACATGCATATATATTCAATGCCTATTGTTATCAAAAATGGGATTTGATATCCAAATTAAAATCTGAAGGATGATAACTCCGAGTCAGAACGAAGAAAAGCACAGCACATTTCGAGGATAGATCCCCATTTCCCTAGGTCTCAATTTGTAGTTACATAATTGAAATATTCCAAATACTTGGAATAATTCTCTGAATAATACTAACCACATGAACTGTTGACTGATCCATCATCAAAAACCATTTTCCTGTCCCGGCTCGCCAGCTGCAAGGGCTTCATTTTTAGTGTGTCAGCTTTGTATTTTATGTCTTCTGAGGATCAGTGGCTGGATCTTGATAACAAAAATACAGCTTGATTTATTCACAAACTTATGAAGTCTTTAGACAAATCGTGTCTGTTCTTAGTTAAGCTGATTGATTAGAGAGCAAATGTAGCTGACTGTATTGATCTTTTCATATAAACTCTGCAGGCTCACCCAATCTATTACCTAAACTAAACAGGATCCTGTCATCCACTGCGCATATTTAAAGCAACATTGCTCCACATCCACATATGAGCCTTTGAAGTCGAAGCAAACCAGCACCGAGCGCTTTGCACAGGTATGAATGTGAAGGTCAGGGAACGCTGAGCTCTCAATGAAAGGTTGAAAGCATCTCGGCCTGAACATGGATTACGTCTCATGAACTCAATCCCTTTAAGCCATGTCACAAACCCACCAAAGTATTAGACAGATTCCGCTCCAAGAATTCATAATGACATCTTAAAACCATTTTGCGCACAGCAGCAGAATAAACTCATTAAGGATTGCAAAGGTGTTGCTTAACCTGCCGGATTTGTCTTTAACTTTATCTCCGGGGCTTTTTGATGCTTCATTCCAAATTTTATATTCGGTACATCAAAATCCGACCTCTTGAATTGAGGGTCGGAGCCCTTATTAGGCTCCAGAGGGGTACTGCTCATCCTGGGTACAATTTAAGCTTTGATTACATGCTTTGACATGGCAACGATGAGAAACAAAAACATATACAGTATAGTGTGTAAGATTACCTGAACAAAATCTCATCGCTGAAGACATACCTGTGAAGCTGCAGAGGCTTAGCTCAGGTCAGACGCTGGACACTGTGGATTATCTTTAGTTTGATATCATTACTCTGCCTCTCTGTCCAGATGCTGAAACACAGAGCCGACCTAAGGCATTAGTGAAAGGGATGCCTGCTTAGGTCCCCCGTGGCCACCAGAGGGCCCTCAAAAGAGCTTGAGATGTGTCTCTCTGTTTTTTTGTGATACTATTGTATATGGCAGTGATCCTCAAAGTGTGGGCCCCAACCCAATGGTGGGCTGTGACAGGTCATTAAAAATAGATAAATAAAATGGTTTAAGTTTCAAATTTGAGGGTTTTAAAAGATAAATAGTCCTACAAATCAAAAGCACAACAGAGTGGCACCATATAAATATAATCTAAAGCTCCCATACTTTATTCTTTGAGTCCTTAAAAAGAAATTGTACCTCCATTGTACCTCTTTCCTCAGGCTGTCAAACTCTAAATTCATCCAAAATACTTTTATTATTATGATTTATTATTTAAGTAATTAACCTTGTAAAAAAAAATGAAAGTAGTTTACACACAGTCCAACAGTTTACATACATCAAACAGTTAGTTCCGCCTCCCACTGCACAGATAACCAATTATACTTGAGGATAATGGGGTTGCACTTAGGGTGGCCAGTCAGATTTCAGGGGTGGCCAGGGCTCCCCATGCACCCCCTCTAGAAACGAACCTTCGCAGAGCTTCCAGAAAACTTGCTATGGATGCAGTTCTGATTATAGGAGGAGGAAAAAAATCATTTTCAAATCAAAAATAATAATTTTTAAATCAATATTTTGGGCAAATTATATTTTTTTTTCTGATAAGTAACCATGTAGCAAGCAGGATAATGTACAGTAAGCAGCTCATTATTGTGAAATAAACCCCTGCATGATCAGTTAAGACAGGGATACTCAACTTGCTTTGCCTAGGGGTCCACTTTGGCAAATTAACAGATGGACAGGGGCCAGTTCATAAACAAACATCAATGATAATGTTATTTATCACCTTAAATTATAAATAAAGGTTTCTTGCAGTGCCACCAGGCAGGAACAAGTGGGCTGCAAGCTGAGTTTCCCTGAATTAAGACATCACCTGCATCACTCTGTCAAAGGTGTATTTCACAATAATGACCTGCTCACTGAACACTATCCATTACGTAAACAACATAGCTACAACAAATAAAACTGATAATGGATGTTTAAGATTGACAGTAGGTGTGCGCATGATTCAGCATTAATAATACTTAAGAGGCAGTGGGGGGGCCCCTGGATCAAATTCTGCTTAGGGCCCCATAAAGGCTCGGACCGGCCCTGCTGAAGCCCTAAATGCCTATTTAGTAGAGCACAGTCTTCTTGTTTCCTTGCTTTAGCAGCCCTGCTGTTAATCATGGGGGTCATTCTTTATTCCCTCTGATGTTTTCACTTGACTGGTCAGGTGGCATTCTCGCAGCTATACGCTCCATGTGTTACTTCATATGAGACATGTAAAGCAAAAAGTTCACTGATAACGTGCTGACTCAGAAAGAGATCTAAAGGCCTCATCTCTTTTAACAGCCTCATGGCCATTATACAGTACAATAATGCTACTGTGTGACTCCATCCTGCCAACCTGCCAAAACAACTGCCTGCTTTACATGGGACAATGCAATTCACTTCACTTTGAATTTACAGTACGTGCAGGAGGCAGAGGAGAGATGTGGCTATTAGCACATGCAGCCTGAAATTTACATCTGAGATGTGAACAAACTTGACAGCAGCTCTCACAATACCATGTAGAGTAACAAAGGCACGACCGCAGGATCAAAACAGATGTTTTACATCTGGAGCGACTTCTCCATAATCTAAACACATTACTTATTATTGCAATTACTCGTGTCTTACAATGTAATTAGACATCATAGGAAACCCATAGGCTGCATTTCAGCAACACAAATTATGTAGGATGAGTGTGTGCCAATTCAGTTTACTGGAACTCTAATTGGACACATGTGCTAACATGTGTCCAAGTACTAATTCATGAGCAGGCCAGTAACATGCAGCCAGTCTGGGTGGCATTAAGCTGCATGAACTGTCAATGAGAGGTGAAATAAAGGGTGTTAAACACTAAAGCCCTCTTTAACCACAGTTTAACTAACTAAATGCAGATTCTGCGTCCATATGCAATAAATCTTTAATGGTGAGCTTACCCCCAGTGGTGTTTGAAACAGTGTCTCCATTACTGAGGACAAGCCACAGACCTCAGTATCAACAATTTTTATTGGAGCTAATTTGGAAAGACACTTTGCTGTTGATTTTCTCTTCCATACACTCAGCCGATTCAATCATGAACAGAGCTCAGCTGTCAATCATGGCATAAAACCCACTTTTTATTGCATCAAATAACTAATTAAAGCCAAACTTATCAGAAAAATTAACACTGAAATACACATCAGTGTGATAAGAACTGCCTAAAATAGCAGAAACCATCCTTGGGAAAAACATATTTGACAAGTACTTTGATTTTTTTTTTAGTTTGGCCCATGTCCTATCTGTTAACATGGAAGGGGTGCGGTTTATGACCTATACTGCAGCCAGCCACCAGGGGGCAATCGAGATGTTTAGGCCTTACTTTTGGGGAGCTGTCATGTTGTCCATTTCTATGAAAATATTTCACTGCTTACCATATTAGATAAATTGTGATTGGCCCAAAGAGGCACATTTTCCCCCCCTGCATGGCAGAGGCATGCCCCGCTCAAACTGTGACTGGTACTCGTTAGCTTCGTTAGATGAGTGTAGGGCAGGTCATGCCTTCACAATCCCAGGGGAAAAAAAATATTGCATCAAGGAGAGGTGGAAATCTATCTGAATTCAGAGCAAATAAAAAGCTTGCAGGTTTGTCTGGTTCTCATGTAAGATACCAATAGAGTTCAGTGAGAAAATAGGGTTTCCTTTTTTGTCATTTTGATGAACTTCCTCTTTAAAATATGAGTTGAAAGACTATAAAAGTCATAGATCGTGGATTTACATTTTTACACAATTAAACACAATTATCTGCATACTGTACCAGCTGGTTCAACACTTTTCCAGAGGAACAATGATTCGAATTCATGTCAAATTCTTGTTCTAGTGAACAAGCTTTAATTTGAATGTATTGATTTCCATCATCATCAGAGTCTGCTCACAATACTAACTACACTCATAACCCATATATCATTACCATGTTGTTTGCATGCTGATCATACTGAAACAGCAGTCAGGTTCTGCTTATCTATACCTCAATACACAGCTGAGCCACACACTGGCATACTAATGCACCGGGGACTTAAGAGGAAAAAGAGAGGAAACATCAACACATGTGAGTGTTAAATGAATACAAGTGTGTCTTGAGGGAAACCAAAGAGAGAGTGTTATCAGAGGCAGATAACAGGACACACTGTAGGGCTTTTTGGCACAGAGCGGCTGATACATAACACCAGCGGGTCAAAACAGAATCCGGTACCATTAAAAATCACCAGCGAAGTAAACAAGATGACAAAATCAGCAGGTTAAAGTGACCAACGGGATGAGTCTGTGGTATAGCCTTTTAATGGCAGGTCAGCCAATAGATGCTGATTATCAAACCCAGTTTAGAGGAAAGAGCTCTTTGAAATACGAGCACAGCACTCAGGCTAAGCCCTAACAACTGACAATATACGCAGCCTATTTAAATGATTTGTCTCCTGACATTTGAATGTGAAACTCGACACTGTGACTGCTGCATGCTTTTATCTAACAGTAGGTCACAACATGAGAGGAAAGAAGAACCTGACGCAGCTAGTTGCCTTTTCTCAGATATAAAAACTTCGAATGAACAAGCTCAGAGATTTTGGCCCTAAATCAAGTGTCCCCCAAGGTCTCCTCTATAGAAACATGCAACATAACAATATTGTTACTTCAGCTCAGTTCAATTCACAGACACTAAATCTAACAGTCAAACCCCCTGGAGAATGGTTCAGCCACTGGGAGTCCTACTGAGATCACAGGCAAGCAAACACACAAATACACACATTCTGTACATAAAGCATGTACACAGTGTACCACTGCTCACACACTGCCAAGCAGTGCTGGCACAAAATGACAGCATGAAATAAATAAGATGAAAACTGAATTTAGATGTAACTATTTAAAATGAAAGCTGTGATGAAATGTTTTACCATATTTGTTGAAGAATGAAAAACAAGTGAAAAACAGACGATTGGGCAACTTTAAAAAAAAAAATCTACTTTAGTATCAGGCCAACTGTGTTTTTGTAACTAATAAATTTAATTGGCATTTGACAGGAAAGGAAACTAAAGTCGTGGCATCGTGTTGTTGTGTTACTAGCCGAGCACATCGAGCGCTTTAATTAGTGAACAAGCACAAAGGCGCCATGAAATCAAACAGCTCTGATCATTAATGAACTTAACGCAGTAACTTGTGTGTCTACAATCTGAATGAGTCACACAATATGATGTCTACCCCTAGCTTTGTGTGGAAATACTTCAGATTATTAAACAATGCAGATGCAAATTGTGCTCTGCGCTGGAGGGATAAAATCCGCTGGACTGAGGTTTGCTGCGACGTTTGAAATATCAGACAAAATTTCAAGTGAAAGCACAAAGTTTCAAGAACGCTGAATTCATATCTTCGTCCAAAACACATCTGGGTGAAATACTGCAGCAACCGATGGATTTACCTTCAGCAGTTGTGCGTGGCAAAAGGCGCCACTCACTGAAGAAAGTTGCCAAAATCTTCCGAAGAATCCATCCAAAGCTTTCACACCAAGTGAGAGAGAGTTTTACTTTTAAACTCTCAGTGATCATTAACTTTATTTAAGCCGATTATGTTGAACAGTGAAGCGCGCGTGGTGGGAGCTGTCTACTGTGCTCAGCAGCAGCCTCTGAACACGAAGGGAATGCGGAATCTGTCTCAGCTCAATAACATGACGTTAAAAACACCAAATTAACAGATTTAGTTAGAACTGTAAAATATCACTTCCATGAGGCTGTTCAGTCAGACAGCGACAGATCACAGGCTGAACTTGGCATTTCATCCTCGCATGCTGCTGCAGCAAAGGTCAAGCCGCATGTAGCCTGTAGTCAGCGCCTGTACATACATAAGTTCCCTGAAATTCAAATGTTTTACATCTTTTAAAAGTATTAGTTTGGCCTTTTTAACCTTTATTTGACAGGGACAGCTGGAGAGACAGGGGATGACACACAGCAAAGTGCGACAGGGGGGAGTCGAACCAGCAGCGGCTGCAGAGGACCTATCCACCTCCTCCTGACATACATACTTCTTATGCTACGTCACCTGATTTTGAAAGCACATAAAAAGCTAGAGGGACACCTCCAGGAATTTCGCTAGAGTGGTATCTACAGTGTCATGGTTTGAAATGTAATGGCACTGACCAAGCTGCCATATTTGACACACTGGGAGTGAGAACGGGCTGGATAAAGATGCCAGACGTAGAGCCAATGAAAGGCTGCAAATAAACCAGATTAGCTTCTTTGGAAGTGAAAGAGAAAGACAGTGCACCCCTAATGGTGCCAACAATCCCTGACTTTAAACCCTACTACCCATTGAACCGTAGTTTTCCTTTAATGTTACCCAATATTTGAACTGCTGTGTCAAGCTATTTTACTGAAAACAATGAACAGGCTGTTCTGCAGTGGACATGTGGCTGCACAAATGAGAGTGAGAGAGCAGTTCTGTTGAAACAGCCATTGATGGGAATGATAACTGACTCAACATTGACCTTACAATGGACGGGAATAACACCTGTAACCATGGCCATGACAGTTGGAATAATAAAACTGAAAATGCACAACAAAAATGCAGCTTTTCTTGACTAAAACCAGACACGAATGATAATCAAATGACTAAAATGTGACTAAAACTCAGAAATCAGGTTGCCAAAGTGAACACAGCTCCCAACCCTGCTGCCCTGCTGCCCCGAAGTGTAATCTGGAGGAGGAGAAAAACACTTCTCTTTGCACCAGGGTTAATGCCTATAAATAGACCATCATGCTCTGTAGTGCTTTATCTGAAAAGTAACACACTGCTTACGTTTCCTCAATGTACACTGCTTCAGTTATCAGTTACACAAAAGCCTTTGGCCCGCTTCCTTTTCCTCATGTCGACGGAGCTGACCTGCAAGAGGCCGAACGCAGCAAGTGAGAATTCTCTTATTGTGGAAAAGTCACACGGGTACTGTTTGTTTTTCAGTCGGGATACTGCAGGCTGTGGAACCGGGACACTTCCTCACACAGATCTTTTAAAACTCCAAAACGTAAACTGTATCATTACTCTAAATTGGCTTTTGCCTCATGCCCATAATAGTAAGTAAACAAGTTCCAAATCCACAAAAATATATGAAAACGCCGCGGCCTTAGCTCGCACTGCCATGCCGCAATCATGTTATTAATGGAAGAAACCAGATTGTTTGGATATCATATCCCCATGATAATTAAATCCAAATGTTTTGAAACGAAAGCTTATCCAGTACATGACTGTTGGCTGTATCACAGATGAATTGATTCAGTGTACGTAAATAAACACACGGATAAGAGGGTTTGTACACGACTGTAAGCAAACACTAACCTTGTTTTTCTGTAAATCCATAGAGGCGAGTTATCGTGTTGTTATGACATCAGAATACCCTCGTGGAGCGTGAGTTAACGGGACAAAAAAAGAAATACAATTGACTTCAGTCCCTCAGATGTAGGACTATAATACTACAGTTTCTACCAAACACAACACTGGTGGACTCGAGGAGGGGGCAAGGGTGTCCCCATGTTAGCAGAAACACAGGGAAAGTACCCCTGAAGTAAATAAAACATGATAAAAGCCCTCTAGAGTGCCCTTCGGGTGGAGTGCCCTCTAAAGTGCCCGTTCAGAGGCCAAAATGTAATAAAAGTGCCCTTTGAGTGGACAAAATTTAATTAGGCAACCTCTAGAGTGCCCTTCAAATGGACAAAACGTGATAAAGTGCCCTCTAAAGTGCCCTTCGAGTGTACAAAGTATGATAAAGTGCCCTTTAAAGTGCCCTTCGTATGGACAAAAAGTGATGAGCTGCCCTTTGTTTTGACAAAACTTGATAAAGTGCCCTCTAAAGCGCTCTTTGAGTAGACAAAATGTGATAAAGTGCTCTCTAAAGTGCCCCTTGAATGGACAAAACGTGATAAAGTGCCCTCTTAAGTGCCCTTCAAGTGGACAAAACATGATTAAGTGTCCTTCCAGTGGACAAAACACAATTAAGTGCCCTCTAGAGTGCCCTTCAAGTGGACGAAACGTGATAAAGCAACCTCCCAAGTGTCCTTTGTGTAGACAAAACATGATAAAGTGTCCTCTAGATTCCCTTCAAGTTGACATAACATGATCAAGTGCCCTTTGAGTGGACAAAACATCATACAGTGTCTTCTAAAGTGTCCTTCGTGTAGGCAAAATATCATAAAGTGCCCTCCAAATAGCCCTTTGTGTGAACAAAACGTGATAAAGTGCCCTCTTAAGTGCCCTTCAAGTGGACAAAACATGATTAAGTGTCCTTCCAGTGGACAAAACACAATTAAGTGCCCTCTAGAGTGCCCTTCAAGTGGACGAAACGTGATAAAGCAACCTCCCAAGTGTCCTTTGTGTAGACAAAACATGATAAAGTGTCCTCTAGAGTTCCCTTCAAGTTGACATAACATGATCAAGTGCCCTTTGAGTGGACAAAACATGATACAGTGTCTTCTAAAGTGTCCTTCGTGTAGGCAAAATATCATAAAGTGCCCTCCAAATAGCCCTTTGTGTGAACAAAGCATGATAAGGTGCCCTCTAGAGTCTTTTTCCAGCGGACCAAACATGATAAAGTGCATCACGACTTTTGCTGTGCTGGTTCCCCATCAGTACAGCTGGTGCCCTTTTTATATTTTTTGCCCCCGTCCCTCAGAGAGCCCGAGTCCACCACTGAAACACAACCCGCGGTACTGAGGTTTTTCTAAAATCTTTTGGCTTGTCAGTCCGTATTCGTGCACAGATGAAAGAGTCAAACAGCCAGCATGTTCTACAGACAAACAGAAAGCTCAACATTAGTCTCATAGTTTCACTCACCGACATGTGCTGCTCGGGCAGCTGCTTTCCATAAACAGTAATTGGATTCACTTGTTTTAATTCACTTCACTACTGTAGGCTCCGTCCATAACTCACCTCAGATACGTGATTATTCAAACATTTTACGTCCAATTTCCTGTACAGTAATTACCCCGAGGAGAGAGGCGAGCGTCCTCACACCCGCTGCTGCCTGCTCCCAAATCCAACTGTGCGGCATGCAAAGCACACGGCCTGGCACCACGCTGCTTTGCATGATGCTCATCTGACAGTGACTTCCTTCCTGCTGCTGCTGTCACTATCAATGGAAATAGCTGAATGCCTCTTAGAATATTGGTGATAACACACCATAATCACATGGCAACCAGCACAATATTTTAAGTGAGAAAATTACTCTTTTTGATCATAATTGGGGTAAGACTTTTACGTGGAACATGTGGAGTATCTGTACATCCTGGCCAACGCCTTTTTTTCTCCACTTTTTTTTTCCCCATTTCATTTAATACCACTGCCTGTTCCTCAGAGGTGGGAAGTAACTAAGTACAAATACTTTTTCTATTTTTCTGACCACTTTTTATTTTTACTCCCCAGGTTTGAACACAAATATCTGCACATTCTAGTCCTTACATTTTCGAAAAGGGCTTGTTACTTTAGGTTTAATGCATTTGAGGGGAATTATTGATTCGAAACGAATTAGACAAAAGACGTGACACGATGGAAACAACATAAAAGACGTAGACAAGATGTAAAAAAATGAAAATTACTTAAAACACGTAACAAGACTAAAACGACATAACAAGATGAAATCGATGTAAACAACGCAACATGATGAAAACAACGTAATAGACTTAACAAGATGAATTCGACAAAAGATGTAAGAAGACAGACACCGTACAGCATGTATCCTGAAAGTCCTGTGACCCTTTAAGTCTACTGTCTCCCCCCACAACAATACAGATATACACCAAATATCATTTCGTGCATGCAGGTGATATGGAAGAGAGCCGCTCGCACTGAAAACAAGAACACTCAAGTAGATTTCAGACGTCATGGAGAAAGGAATTCCCATTTCTTACAGGACATTTTCAAGGAAAGCAGCTCAACAATAAGGATTGTTGAGCATGCCAGCCCAGAGCAAAAAGTGCAATGTTGGACTAGAAAATCTAGCCACTCACTTGCCCGAACCTCCAAGCGGTAAGAAATAATTAAACTATTAAACTATTTTAAAAAGCAATTAATGGTGAAGGTAATTTTTCATGCAAAAAAGGCAGAAAATGCTGTTTTTAGACACTCAAATGTGGAGTTTCCCCGGTTTTGTATGTTTATTATCACATGAACTGAATATCTTTGATTATCCATCTTTTTAATATCTTTTTGAGAGACAAACACGACATTTAAAATCACCTTGGACTTCAACTTAGAACAATTTGTACAATGATGCATAATGAAGGAAACAAACAGTCTCATGATTGGGAACTGTGTTCATATCCCTGTACAATTACATTACACTAAGTTCAGATGACATAGCACTTTGAAAGTAGCAAGCCTCCATAACATGATTTATTTCCAGGTGAAACAGAACAGGCAGATGGGACATATTTGATTTAAATGTTGAAAAGTGGGTGCTAATAAAGGCATAAAATGCCTAAACAACAACCAAAATTCTAATGATCCCCAGGTTTCTGATTGTTTGCAGTGCAGTTGGGTCTTTGACCCCATTAATACTTCTCATTGCAAGTGCCTGGAAAAAATCCAGACACGATTGAGCACACTTTTGTTTACAGTTTAGCCACTTGTATGCATCTGCGTCAGCCAAATCTCTAATCTAATTGTATTAATCTTTTTTTCTTGGACTTATGATTAAAAAGCAAATCACGGTGGGCTATACTCTAGTCCAGAGGGCGGTGGTAATGCAGCTGAAGCTGTTTGGTAACTGCCAAAAAACAAACAAAAACAAAAAATTGTGACAAGATGGTGCTACACAGCTGCAACACAACTAACCTCTTAAACATCTGAAAACAACACAACCGGAAATTATAAGGAAACTGAACAAAAAGAAGATGAAAATTATTTATTTTACCATCATTTTATCATCGAATTTCTGTAAAATATTTGACTGTGTTTTACACTGTAAGAGCACAAACATTTTTATTTAATTGTATTTAACGTTGTAATAATTTTCATATTAATGGCTGCTATGTGTCATGTGATCTTCTGATTTTTTTTATTTTTTTTTTATCAGGATCATTTAAATTGTAACAAAAAGTATTGGTATTATTTTAAATTGAATCAAAACGTGACAGGAAGATGTTCACACCTCAGACTTAGGGCCATTCCTAGTGCCTCTCGGTAAATGTGGTACTGAACTCCTCCACATCCATGTAATTTCTGAATATAGTAAGTGACCTCATCGGCTGAGGGGAGCCCAAGGTTTTTTTTTTCCGGCTGCCTGGATACTGCTTTATTTACTTCGCTACCAGATGCAGCCTTTCCGTCTAATATTATCTGTCTAATATAAGAGGGGAGCGACATTACATTTAACTGCCAACACGTAACACGTGACTTTCACTTTCTTTTTTTTTTCCATTTCTATCGAAGCTCTAAGTTCTGGAAGCACAACGCAGCGATCAGGAACCTGGATATGGTGTTCACACTTTGCTATAATCTGGTTCCAGCATATTTGATTCCTCAAAACCAGGATAGAGTCCTTTCTAGGAATTCTGAAATGAGGATTAGGATGTTCACTGTAAATCCTGATCATAACTAGGACACTAGTTTGCTTGTTAAAACACATATTATCCCCACCAGACGTGAGTCGGGAGGGGATCATGTAATCGCTTCCATGTGTGCGTGAGTGAGGGTTAGGGTTAGGGTTAGGGTTAGGGTTAGTGCGAGCATGATCAAGGGACTTCCATCTTGTGCGGACCTAATCTTGAATACTACCGGACCGATCAATCTAATTCTTTTACGCACATTCATGACTGTATGCTGAAGGACCTCTGTGATTCAGAATTCTTGAAAAACCTTGAAAAATCTTTTTAAAAATTACTTTTATGTCTCTATGCTTTTATGGATGGAGGCATTATGTTTTCAGGTCATCCCATTCTTGTGAACATGACATCTCAAGAACATTTTCAAGCTTGATACAAGCATCCACTTCGTCTCGAGGATGAAATGATGGAATTTTGGTGGTCAAAGGTTACTGTGACCTCATGTCAGTCCTGTTCTCCAGAGCGCCTTGAGGGAAAAGGTCACTCAACTGAGTGAAAAGGTCACTCAACTGAGTGACCTTTTAGTTGTATTTTCTTTTCTTTTCTTCAGAATAAAGCACTTACTGGAATAAACTGATTATGTACACAACAAGGAGGATTTGTCACTTCTCAAATGGAATAAACATGCATGTGCTTACAAGACTGCTGGCCTCAAGTATTCTCCTTCTGAACAGTGCATCATGTGTTTATACTCATCTTTTACTACAATTACTCACTATTTCATATTGACAATGACGCTAACAAGCACTTGTATTTTGTGGTATATGGCCAGTGAAAACTTTTGCAAGCATATATGCACAAGTGACCCTCAGTGACTAAGTTTTAAGTGTTTCATTTGAATTACAAAACGTGTATCAAATCCTAACTGTACACTCAGATGTGGTACGGAGCAGAATGCATCCAACCCAGAAGGCTGGGGCTGCAGGAGAAAATATATGAGCATGACGAGGCGGGAAGATGAGAATGATACAAGATACAGGAAAAACATTTCAGTGTTTAGTGTACACTGGAGAATCCCGTGGCCTGGAATTAACCCCCACCACATTAAAGTTAACAAATCCTGTGATTAAATGATGACTTGAAAGCTATTTCATCTGATGTGGGTGTCTCATCTCATGAGCACGTTTACTATAAATAGTCATTTCTGTTGCCGTTGTTGACCCAAGTGACCAGCGGCTTCATTGGAAAACACATAATGCCACTGGAATGAGAGGCAATAGATGCTGCCTTCAAGTGTTGTCAGAAACATAATTATTAATGTTGATGACCTGACAAATACAACTATAAACAGTGAGTTTTATGAGCAGTGTAATGTAGTAAGTGCAAGCTATGTCAGCTGTATTCATTTTAAAGGGTGCACTTTATTGTGATTTGCTCAAAAATCTCCTATAGGTGTTAAACTGAGCTGAGATCTGGTGACTGTGAAGGCCACGGTATATGATTTACATCAGTTTCATGCTCATCAAACTTTAGGTATAAAAAGCTATGAAGAAAAGTGCCTTCTGTGAGTTTTATATGATGCTGTTAGATATTTCTACTGACTTGATCTGTGTAGCCACTGACATTAGCTACACAGTCACCTGCTAACATTAATGCTAACATTAGCTACACAAACCAACCATTAATGTTAGTTACACAGACCAACCGCTAACATTAGCTACAAAGACAAAGCCTGTCAATACTACTATTACTATTATTTATGGCAATTTACTTACTTAGTTTGACTGTAAAGTCTAAAGTACATTTAAATATCCATATTTACTACTATTAATCTGTGCATTCATGCAAAACAAAAGAAAGAATATCTGGACAAACAATGAATAAACCTACAATAAACATAGAACATTATATTATTAGGCTAAACAATTTCACAATTTAGAATTGAGGTCATCCAATAGTACCAGAAAGTAATCAAGTTACATTACTTTGCTATTATGCTACTCCCATTAAATTTCTGATTACATTTTTTTAACAGGTTAGGTGATTGTATCAGAATAAATTTTTACAGTAACCCTCCTGACTACAACACGTGCCATTCGAGTAATTTCACCAGATCAATGCATCATATTTCGTTGATGTGTTTGTGTGTTGTATTTTTTATCTATAAGGTAACTAGTAACTGTAGCTGTCAAATGTAGTGCAGTAAAAATGTATAATAGATTTGAAAAATAAATGCCAAGGACAGAAGGTCATGCATCCGCAGTGTCCACAGCTGTCCGGGTGCATGTCTATTTGAGAATATATTAAGGGTGGGAGCAGGTGAATGTAGATCAGGTGTGGCGTCACATCACTGGTCTCATCACTTGTACTTTGAAACAGCTGTGCCAGTAGTTCTGGAACCAGTCCTGAACATACATTGTGTAAATTTGAACATTTTGCTTCTCCTTCTTCTGTTATATTGTGGTGCTGTCATAGATGTAGTAGAGAGCCTAAGTCATGCCCCTTCCAGTGGACCACCGTAGGACCTAACTTTGAACCCTAGTTAATGGCGATGGACAAATTAGTTTTGGATCCTGTTTGAAATGTGCCACAAAAAACACAAATATTTGTCAATTTAAAAAAATTTTCAAGTTAAGAAAGTGGCAGTTTGTCGTACAACTGATGACGTATCAGACTGTGAAGATAAGGAATTAGAAAGACTACAAACCGAGAAGTAATGTAAGTGATGTCAGGATTTTCTCCCTCCAAAAGTTAACATTAGTCGCTGAAGCTACTGCGGTGTGTTTTTGTACTGGGATGTAGTCAAACAACAGCAGGTCTCGTTCTTTCTCTTCATGGCTGATAAAAGCACCAGGAGTCACTAATAAAACACTTCAGGTAAGATAACGTTACAAGAGTCAGGAAGATTAGTGTTCACATAATAGGGTCTAAATCATATAGTAGCAGATTTTATGATATCAGCAAATAACAGATAGCGGTCGATATACACTGCCTGGCCAAAAAAAAAGTCACACTAATATTTCGTTGGTCCGCCTTTAGCTTTGATTACGGCACTCATTCGCCATGGCATCGTTTCGATAAATTTATGCAATGTCACAACATTTATTTCTGTCCAGAGTTATATTAACTTTTCACCAAGATCTTGTTTTGATGATGGGAGAGTCGGACCGCTGCGTAAAGTCTTCTCCAGCACATCTCAAAGATTCTCAATAGGGTTCAGGTCTGGACTCTGTGGTGGCTGATTCAAGTGTGAAAATGATGTCTCACGCTCCCTGAACCACTCTTTAACAATCTGATCCCGATGAAGCATTGTCATCTTGGAATATGTCCATGTCATCAGGGAAGAAAAAACTCCATTGATGTAAAAACCTGCTCACTCAGTACATTCAGGTAGTGACTGATGTCATTTTTTGGACACATAACACTGAACCTCGACCTGAGCAACTGAAGCAACCCCAGATCGTATCACTGCCCCCACAGGCTTGTACGGTAGGCACTAGGCATGATGGGTGCATCACTTCATCCACCTCTCCTCTTACCCTGATGCCCCCATCATTCTGGAACAGGGTAAATCTGGACTCATCAGACCACATGACCCTTTTCCATTGTTCCAAAGTCCAATCTTTATGCTCCCTAACAAAGTGAGGCCTTTTTTTCCAATTAGTCTCACTGATAAGTGGTTTTAAGGCTACACAGCTGTTTAGTCCCTTGAGTTCTCTTCACATTGTGCGTGTGGAAATGTTCTTACTTTCACTATTAAATAGAGCCGTGAGTTCTACTGTTGATTTTTTACGATTTGATTTCACCGAATGATCACGATCATTCAGGATATTTTAACAACCAAATTTTTTCCTGGAAGACGATGGTTCACCAACTATCCTTCCAGGTTTTAATAACGCGTTGGACAGTTCTTAACCCAGTTTTAGTAGTTTCATCAGTCTTCTTAGTTGTTTTCGTTGCTTGATGCAGGCCAATAATTTGAGTCTGAAACAGAGGAACATCTTTTCCACGACCACAGGATCTGTCTTCTGACATGGTTGTTTAAGAAATGAGAAGCTGCTCACTGCATCAGTTAGGGTTCAATAACTTGTTACCAGCTGAAACATATTAATCACTGCAGTGATTATCCAATGGAAGGCTCTTACCTGTTTGCTTAGTTAAATCCAGGTGGCGACTTTTTTTTTTGTTTGTTTTTTGGCCGGGCAATGTAAAACATTGATAAAACTTGTGATTGACATCTCTGATTGTTGTTTGTGCAAACATCTTCTTTGCCCTAATAAGACGTTCTTAATACAGCGCTAACCACTTATTCATGATAAGCCTTTGAGTTTGTTTAATTTTAGGAGTGAAAATTGGAAAAACCCCCATCACCCACCCATGAAACTGGGGTGAATGATGAATATTGGCTACAAGGCTGATACCCCTATTGGATCACATTGTGGGAAGCAATATTTGGCACACAATTTCAGTATCTTGTCCGATGCTCTCCCACGCAAACGAATACTTTCGCTCTGACGACCAGCTTCACGCCCCCATGCGCCACGGCTATTCCAACATGGTGGACGCCAGCTTAATTGGGAGGTTTTTGGCCTCATATCTCGTGAATAACATTACTATAAAAAGTCATTTCTTTTACTGTTGTTGACCCGTTGACCAGTCATTTCACTGGAAAACAAACACCATCGGAATGAAAGATAATACACGCTGCCTTCGAGTGTTTTCAGAAATGTCAGAATCAGTTGCATGTAGGTCAGCGACAAATCAAAAGTAATGTCTATGTGATGTATTTTGTTTCATTTTGATTCACACATATTTTCAAGACTCTTCCATCTCTTTGTCATTTCCTATTTTTTATGAGATCTTTTACTTTAATTTGTACATTCTGTAAACATGTTATCGTGATGTCATCTAATGTCAAGGGCGTTCCATCTATCACAATCTGAAGGTTCTTCTAATGGTCCAATTTCTGCTTGATGTTGGGGCAGTGGTAAACAGCTGATGCTTAGATGCAATTAAATGCAATTTCTGTAATGTTTTAACTATTTATTGGTTTGCCTTTAGCTTTTGTTTTTATAAACTCAAATGCAATTTTAATGTTCTTTTAACGTTTTGTTTTAATGTATTTCTAAGCTCTTGTAGCTCTTTGAAATGCCTTGTGTCTGAATGGTGTGGTATAAATAAACTTGCCTTGGCAAGACTGCCTTCACTTTAGTTTCAAGCTGCCGAACCATCTGTGTAAGTGCACCATGTGTGAGATGTCCAGCAGGGGGTGCCACAGCTGTGACACCCATGAAATCACTTAACTACCAAACCTACTGCTGCATCCATCTGCCTGGGCTTGGACACTCCAACAGAACCCATTTTGGTTCCTGTTAGAACCTCTTATAAAGCTTCCTCTTGGAACCCATTCAAAGAGTTCTACCAAGAATCCAAGATAAAGGGGTATATCTACAACCATATGCGAAAGTTTCCACCCAGAACGCCCTACGAGAGACTCTACAGAGGACCCTTATATGGTGTAACGGTTCCACCTAGAACCCTCTAGAAGGTTCTATCCAGAACCTTTCCACCCTCTATTCCAAGGGTTTTATCTAGAACCCATCCAGGGGGTTCTACCAAGAACTGAGAACAGAGAATCTTTTTATATTCCTAGAACATAGTCAGAGGTTCTATGGAGAACCTTTTTTATATTTCAAGGGTTTTATCTCGAACACACTCAGGGGGTTCTACCAAGAACCTTTTTATTTCCAAGGATTATATTTAGAAACCAGGGGTTAGTGGTTCTGCCGAGAACCCTTTTATGTTATGGTACAAAAAAAACCTTGATGAACCCTAGATGTTCTTCAAGGATTTCAGCAACACTTGAAGAACTCCTCCCTCTAAAAAGATTCCTTTGGAGGAAAAAACTTGACAAATCCTTTTTAAAAAGGAGGGTGGGGGGGTTCTTCAGAAGCAAATGATCCTGGGTAGAACCTCAGCCCTTCAGGAAGAACCCTTTTAGAAGGATTGGGGTATCCTTTTTCTAGCTGATCATAAACCTGAGGTGAGTTAAATGCTGAGTCACTCTTTTTTCTGACTGACTGACGCTGCTCTATTTTTCCTTCATAGAATTCATGTCATCTGCAAGCTAGCTTTAGCATGCTGGATACGTCTCTTTCTCTCAAAACCAAAGCAGATGGCGGGAGTTTTTCCTCGCTACTCTCGCCAAAGTGCTTGCTCATGGTGGAAAACGTAAACAATGTTATAAAGAGTACAGTTTAGACCTGGTCTATATGAAAAGTGCCCTGAGATAACTTTTATTATTAGACATTATAAATAAAATTGGCTGGACTTGAATTGATTTGATAGCCATTATGCACACAGGAACAAAGTATAAAACAAAGTATATAAGCTTTTTTTTTTTATTTTGGCTCCAAACTAGATGATAGAAAACATTAAAAAGGCAAGGTTACCATATGGGTCAACAATAAGGTACAACCTGGAAACCTCCCACAACCGTGAGAAATTTGCTTGATTGAAATGTACTCATGCTCTCATAACTTTATGATCAGACAAATCAGACAGAGTGTAAATGGGCCATTGTGCCAGACGCCAAATTAAGGTTTTTAAATATCATTTTATTTCTGCATAATTGGGGAAAGATTGCGGTTATAAAGTCAAAACTACTTCCTGCTTCGGTACTGTACAGGATTAAACTGTGAGGTATTATTTTTAGGACTCTATTACAAACACGGACACACATCTTGTCCTGCACTTGTGTCAGTGTCAGTTTGCGGGCCAGATAGCTGGTTAGCTGCTCAGCTGCTGCACATTAAACAGCTTGCAAAAGTCCCTGCAAAGGTCACTTGGGTCTGGTTAGATGCAGGTGTGGTTCATAACCTTCAACAATATTAACAGGCAGGCTACAGAGCAAGTTTGTTGACTTTGTTGTTCCCTGTGAACTCAGCCATCCAGCTGCTGTCCATCGAACACTGACACACCCCTCCAGTGGACGAGATGAGCATCTAGTTTAGTTAGATATGTAACTAATTTACATCTGTGGTTCCTGGGAAGGTATGTTTTTTTTTAAAAAAGGTCTGATATTTCCCCAAAGACTCCTTTTCTTCATTTCATTATTTATCTATTTTTTACTGCAAAAAAGGATTATAAAAATGTCACTTGCTGGCACTGCACTGGACTGTAATACCTTCATGTCAAAATGTCCAGCCCCTGTATTTATCCCTGGTTCCCACATAAAATTAAAGAATAATTTAAGAGTTTACAGTCACCAGCAAATCTCAGTACTGGAGCCAACCTACCAGCATTTATCTAATAGTCAAATCTGGACCTGCCTGGACCTGCTAATATAAGTCCTGCAGCCCGAACCCACGATTAAAAACACATACACAGTCACTCATTTGTGCTCTTGGTAAAGTATCTGTCAACTGACCCTTCGCTAAGAAACTTTTTCAAGCAGCAAAGCCACAGATAACATTATTCTCATAATCTCAGATCACATCAAATTTATTGCAAATTTATTGACCCTTAATGATGTATTATTCAAACTTTGGTATTCTCCTCTGGTTTATTTTGCCTTGATGTGATCCATTTGATGTGACTTTTCAAGCGCATTTAATACCATCCAACCTAACATACTCAAAAACAAGCTCATAGAGATGGGAGTGGTTTCTTCCCTTGTCTCCTGGATCACAGATTACCTGACAGAAAGGCCACAGTTTGTCAGGTTGGGGAACTGTTTTTCTGGGACATTAATGAGCAGCACAGGGGCTCCACAAGGGCCTGTCCTGGCTCCATTCCTGTCCACATGGTATACAGCAGACTTTAAATATAACTCTGAGTCCTGCCACATCCAGAAATACTCAGATGACACTGCTATTGTAGCTTGTATAAGGAATGGACAGGAATCTGAATATAGGGATTTGATAAAATCCTTCAGTGACTGGAGTCATAAAAACTGCCTCATACTAAACACCTCAAAGACAAAGGAAATGGTCATTGATTTCCGTCGATCCAAGCCCCCTCTTCAGCCTGTGAACACTTGTGAAGTGGACATCGAGGTGGTAACAAACTATAAATATCTTGGTGTACACCTGGATAACAAGCTGGACTGGTCCCTTAACACAGATGCACTCTACAAAAAGGGGCAGAGCCGCCTCTTTTTCCTAAGGAAGCTCAGATCTCTAAACATCTGCAGCATCTTGCTGCAGATGTTTTATCAGTCTATTGTGGCAAGTGTTTTATTTTATGCTGCAGTCTGCTGGGGACGAAGTTTGGGAAAAAAGCAAGCAAGGAGGCTGGATAAGCTTGTGAAAAAGGCTGGCTCTGTGATCGGAGTAAGGATGGACTCTCTGGAGGAAGTTGAGGAGAGAGACACAATGAGGACGGTGGAGGCCATCCTAAACAACATGGATCATCCACTGCATAACACCTTGATGGACCAAAGAAATAATGGTGGTGGAAGGCTCCTCTCTCTTCGTTGTAGGACAGAGAGATACAGAAGATCTTTCATACCAACTGCCATCAGACTCTATAATTCTTATACAAATAGATGAGACTACAGACAAATGAATTTCCCCTTGGGGATTAATAAAGTATTTCGTATTCGTATTCGTATTCGTATTCGTATTTTAATGCACTAGCTAGCAGCTAGCCTGTCGGATCACTGACGTCCCATTATCTGGCCAGATTTGAGCTTTGATTTGGCTTGATAATATTAGCCAATTTAGATGTTAAAAATACAACACAATCATTTACATTAAAAATTTGCTGTCATCCCTGCATTTACTTTATTTTTTACCTGTGTCTTCACCCAAGAATTTATATTGTGGCTGTTTTGAGCTAAATGCTAACATCAGAATGCTAACATGCTAATATTTAGCTGGAATAATGTTGACCGTGTTTTAACATCTTACTTTAGCAGGCCTTACATTTGGTAATTAGCTCAAAGTCATTAGGATGCATCATCTGGGAACTATAAATGAACAAAACGCTTTGCCAAAGATATTTTACTTTTCACTTCTGTCTGTAGATACATTTCAGATCTCTTTGTTTCCTTTATTTCAGACAGAAGGCCTGTAGACTGTAGAAGTTGCTGCCAGAGGAACTTCAAGTGGGGAATTCATTATCATCTTTTATAGCCACAAAATATTTTGTAGTTTTACCTCATAGTTTTTAACATTATATATATTTTTAAATAGTTTGATCTCCTTTAAACCCTCATTTTGATCCAGCTTTAATTATTTGTAGAGTTTTATGATTTCCTCTGAAGACATTTTGTAAACTAGGATTTTAGAGAAGTGCTAAATATATAAAACTCCCTATTAAACGAGCGCGGCCATTATTCTCTGGCTGTCCTGTTGTTTATTAGCGATGCTTTGCCTTGTGCTGATCGCCAACCAGGGCTGGGAGATTACCCACCTTTTCATTTCAAACTACATCACTGGTTGGACGAAACACTGAGGTGAGTAAGAAATTGGAAGCATGTGTTTTGTGCATGTTTCATTATGTCTCAGCCTGGCATACCCAACAGCCGCATTATCCTGTTCCATGTTTGCGCTGCATTTCATTCACATGCTGCAAACAAATGTTAATGACGTGCTGTCAAAAAAGCAGGGGGAAAGTCATGGAGCTGGCCCATGATGGGAAAACGTAAAACAAACCAATCTGAAATAAACATATTAACTGATCAGACCGCTCGGTTTTACCTGTTGGACGGTAATAACATTCCATCTGTTTAAACAAGAAGCAGATTTTTATGGATAGTAAGAGGTCCCCCCTTTGATTGAATCAAAGGTCAATGAGCCGAATATCAAATTTTTGATCAGAACATGGGGGTTGATAGTATGGGGTAACGTCACCACATACTTTGTGGTGAGTCATAGGCTGGAGGGAAGAAAAAAAGGGGGGGGTATGGAGTGACCTTATGATGTTGTAATTCAACGTAGAGCATGTCACTTTTTCTAAAAATAACAGCCAGTTCAGACCGAAATAGCGGCTCTATTTCTGTTCGGTGTTTCTGTTGGATGCCTCTGGCCTGCTCTCTCCGGGGGTGTGCATGCTAGCGAGGGAAGAGTGGGAGGAAGGGAGAGAATGTGTTGTTTTGTTTTTCATTCTTTCCCCCTTAAAAAGAGGAGGGGAAATCTGCGGGGGGGAAAAAAGAAGGAGGGAGCAGCCGGAACTTTTTCAATCATCCCTGCAAACTACCCACAGTTGTCTAAACCAAGCACACACATTCTGTACGCAAAAGTACATATACTTGGTAAAAGTAGAATACTCTGGTAAAAGTAGAAGTTCTTTACTCAAGTAAAAGTGAAAAAGTACAGGCTCAGAAATGTACGCAAAGTATAAAAGTAAGTAGCTCCGTTTCTGTGCAATGCTAACTGAACCTCGCTGCTTCTCCATGGTCAAGACTCTCTCTCTCATTACGTCTTGTTACATCTTTTTTGTCTTATGTCTTTTCTGTCGTTTTTGTCTTGTTACGTCTTTTACATTATTTTGTCTTGTTACATCATTTTCGTCTTGTTCATCTTTTTGTCTTGTTACCTTGTTTTCGTCTCATGTCATTTGCGTCTTTGTCGTATTTCTCTTGTTACACCTTTTACATCATTTTCATCACATTACATCTTTTAGACATTTTTGTCTATTATGTCTATTTTATCTATTATGTCTTTTTCATTGTGTTATGTCTTTGTCTTGTTACGTCTTTTATGTAATTATCCCTGTTCTCGTTAGGGATAATATTTTTCCTGAAAATATCCCAGGAAAAGAAGCCAATTTACGCCGGAATTGCGGGAAATAATAAATATACATATATATATATATATATATATATATATATATATATATATATATATATATATAAATATATATATACACACATATATATGTCATTTTTCTATTGTTATGTCCTTTACATTATTTTCATCTTGTTATATCCTTTATCTTGTTACATCTTTTACGTTATTTTCAACTTTTCGTGTATTTGTATGTTTGTTTTCATCTTGTCATGTTGTTTTTATCTTGTTACGTCTTTTAGTCATTTATGTCTGATGCTGTTTTAATCTTTTTATGTCTTACACCATTTTCATCTTCTTAAGTCTTGTCATGTCATTTTTGTCTTGTTATGTCTTTTAACATTGTTTTTGCTTTGCATTAAAACTTAAGAAACAAGCCTGTTTTGAAAAAGCAACGAGTAGAAATTACAGGTTTTTGTGTCGTATGGAGTAAAAGTAAAAAGTTATCAGAAGAATAAACACTCAAGTAAACTTCAGATACCTAAAAAATCTACTTAAGTACAGTATTTGTACTCAGTTACTTCCCATCTCTGTCTAAACCATTAAACTCCCAGTCTGAAACAAGTCTTTTCTTCCAGTGGCAGAGAGTGACTACATCCTTTTGTGGTAAAGCTGGTCATTTGATTTAAGACTGGGGTCCCGGCTAGCTTGGCTCTCCAGTATGTCATCCCAGTCAACAATGTGCTCTAATGACTGGAAGGCAAATTGATACCATTTGTCTGGGAAAGCTCCCCTCGGCCTGGAACACAGCGTTTAAGCTTACAGCTAAGCCTTCCATGTGTTACATGATTATGATGGAGGTCAAGAATTATATCATTTTTCATTGCGATTCTTTTTGTGCAGTCCAGTTGGAGTCGGAGAGCTATGAATCACCACAACGTGAATATATTACTCATTCACCCTAAAGTGACTGAGTGTAGCCTCTTCAGCCTCCAACCAAACCACCATCACCCCGTTAACCCCCCTACACACACACACACACACACACTCCTTCCTCTCTGGTCCACGTACAGCTGATGTCCTGTACTTAAAGAGACCCCTGTTTAGGTTGACTTGCCTTTAAAAGCCTCGCAGCTATAACAACTTCCTAGAGCCTTTTTCTGTCCCAAACACAGACGGAGGAATGTGTGTTTTACAAAAACCGGCTTAAACCACCATGCAGGATATTAGCCCACAACACAGGCTGACAGTGATGTGTGTGTGTGTCTATGGGGAGTACAACAACAGAACTGCATTTGCCGTGGCACAACAAGAAGAGCTTGGCATTCCTACTGTAGCACCGGCTGTTCAGACTGAAACCAAATCTCTACCTGCTACCATAACCTGGTTATTCAAAATTATGTTCGTATAAAATGTAACATAATACTGACTGGATGACATTTTTTATATTCTAAAAAGTCAATGCACACTTGATGCATCACTGTTTTCAATTCTTAATCCCAATCACAGTCTTTCTCTCAACTTAAAGCTGTCTTAGTTGATTTATTGTCCACTTGGGGGCAGCGAAACGTGTTGAAAACGCATTGGGCATCTTATTGTCTAAAGTCTATCTAGACATTGACTGTCATGGTTTGGGGTTTTTGTTGGTCATTTTCTGTTTTATTTTGTAGTTCTTTCCTTCCCTTTTGTTTCTGTGAATTTACTTCATAATTTACTTGTCCTTTTTCCCGCCCTTTTTGATTACCATTTGTTTCACCTGCGTCTGATCCTTCCTTGTCTATTTAGTCCTTGTGTTTCTCTGTTTCTGTGTCAGCTGTGTCACCTCTGTGTCATTTGTTGGACTTTCGATTTGTTTTTATGGACTTTCTTTTCTTCATTTGCCCTTGTTGAATTTGTTTGATTTTTGTGAAAACTGCTGGACATTCTTTTACTTTATTACATTTTGTTGAAGCAGTACTGCTCTTACCTGTCTGCATTGTTGGGTCCACCTTCTTGTTTAGTTTGACACATGCAACAGTGACATTATAACTAGCTAGCTAGCTAACTAGCTAACTACACCTGCATTCATAAAAGTAGCAAGCTAGCCATATTGAAGTAGAGTGTGCAGAAACTGTTTTATTGTAATGTTAACACAACTTTGCAAACACCAGATGGTTTCTTCACCACTTGCGCTTTTTTTGCCAAGTTTTATCAAAGGGATCTTAATGGGTTCATGGACTTCAGAGAGGCATAGCCTAACGCTAATCATCATCATCTATCATTACATGTTGTTGAGCCAAGGAGCCAGCCCATTTTAGCTTCTGCTTACCACAAGTGCCACCACAATCATTAGCTACGGGTGCTGAAGAAGGTCCTACAGCAAACAGATCAGTAAGGTTTGCACATTTGGCAGTACCTGCCTGAAGGGCCCGTCTTTTTCTGGTCAGCAATTTCTCTCTGCCTCCCTTAGGATTTGTCTCAAGTATGTCTATCTGCAGGCTCCCAGTAGCTGCAGGACTTTTCTACTACATGATTTACAGGCAACATTTTAGGCAACAAAACTACTTGGTTAGTTCCATTTTGTTTTTTGCAGATATGCTGTTTAATGAAGGCACTGAGCCCAAAGCTGTGATTGGGTCAGCCCTTTGTCAATTAGGAAAATGAAAAGCAATGAGCCAATCAAAGAAAGAAGACAGTTGTGTGGGCCCAAGGGTCTGCCAGACGTCAAGTCCAGCCCTGATTATAACAGTGTTTGTATATTGCATGATACACTATGCAAACGTACTAACATGCCATTGTTCTGAGTGCCTTCTCACACCTACTCTTTGGTTCTGTGAGCTAAACGTATACTAGTATACCATTCATCATTGTCACAGTACACGTAGTAAATTGACCCAGAATATTCACCAAGTGTTTTAATAGCCTAAATGTATCGACAAGTCAAAGTCTTGTGACTTGTTTGCCCAACAGTCTACCACAACCTGCCCATTGTTCTGACTGCCCATTATTCCAAAAAGCCAGAATAATGTCCAACTGGACCAAAAGACCATTTATCCAACAGCCCCAAAAACAAACGGCCATTGCACCGAAGACTCATTGCTCCAAAAATTAGTTAGTTCAGTGATGGATGGCCTTGCTCATTGTGCTGAATCAGCGTGTGTTTTGCCTTTAATAACCTGTCTTTTGGGCGGTGCAACAAACAACATTCACTGTGAAAGAAAAATTTCCAGTGCTGGAACAAAACCATGAGAGTTTCGCCTCAGTCACCCAAGTCATTAGACGGGTTAGGATTAGCGACTGCAGGGAGATTTTCAGAGCCTTCAGGGCCATTTGGTTTTTGGAGTAATGGGCTGTTGGATAATTGGGCTTTCGGTACTATAGGATATTTTTCGGACTATTGGGATTTTGAACAAATGGCATAGCACCGATCTACTACCCATGACTGATGTCACACCTCTTGGACTGGACAGAACATTACCTATGAAGGTAATTCAGGCAGCAAGAACAGAATTACTACTATGTTATATTTTGTGGGAGGTGGGGTTGGAATATGGTGTGAATTCCGGGGATTACGGTTACAACAATGTTAAACCACTTCAGTAGTCAATAGTGAAGAGTTTATTTTCAGCTCAGGATTGATTTGTTTTCTTTCACGAGTCAAATAACCATCAAGTGTCTGGCTCGAGGCTCCGCACAGGCCTCCTCTGTTATGTGCTGTATATGTATCTTATGCAATCTCATCCTTCACGCTCACAGGACATCGCCTCATCAATTTCACAACAGCCCTATCTCAAATTTTCTAATTCACTCTATCAGTATATTTCCACAGACATCGCCCCATTAATAGTGTCAGGTGAGAAAATAAAGCTTATTTTTTAGCAGTAACACCATCCGTAGTGCAGGAATTGTGGCGAAAAAGCAACGATAAGTCCGCCCCGTGATTATTTAGTCTATATTATGAGAAATATTGACGTGAAACTCCATCACCTGGTTCAAATATGAGCGACTGCCTCTGCCAGTGCTCGTCTGAAAGGGAACGTTCGGATGCCAATTGAATGAGGAACTCCCTCATGAGATGGTCTGATGACAGGATTAGATTGACTTGAAAGCTTGGAGGGGTTCACGTCTGGGTTCACGTGTGCCAAAACGCAATATCGCCAGACATGTAATCACTGTATGGATGGTGCATTATGGTAGAAATCACCGGGTCAGCATTGCACAGTTGGACTTGAACAACTCGGCAGTGGCACTTCTTTCTCTAAAGCGCGATCCTTCGGTGATCTCATCGCTAATGATAACTGACTCAACTCCAAACATGAGCGGGGTGAGAGATTAAAACGCTGCGAGGCACCTACAGTAAACCAGGTCCATGATGTAATGTTTCTCAAAAGCAACAGGGCGAGGCCTAAACACATGAAAGTCCAGGGCCAATTGGAAACAGATTTGACCTGACAAGTGTGATTGTAGCCTGTTGTTTCAAGACAAGACCTGTGTGTGCATGCACGCGCACGTGTGTGAGAGAGCAGAGATAACGCTGGGGGAGTTAGGTGGCGGGCCTCAAATTTCTTTTTACCATCCATGAAATCCACAAACGCCGCGCAGCCAGGGGAGTCTTAAGAGATGGAGATGAGCCTCGAGGTGCAGCTGATGAACGCGCAGGACCAGCCAAGCAACATAAAAAGAGAGATCTGTGTAGCCATTGAAGTGAATTTCAACCAGTTGTTTCTAATTAGGTCCGGCTCCTGGGATCAGCCCAGAAGATACGTTCCTCCTGAACGTCTCTGCTTCTATAAACAACCCTCCTCTGGTTCTTGAGCTGACTGGGGCCTCAGACTGGGCCCCCGACGCTCCCCTACGCCAAGAAGTCTACAAGGTCTCACTGCTTGCTGCACTTTAGACTAATAATAATCATATTTGGAATATTTGTTGGCGACATACAGAGAAAAATCTTTACACTTCACCCCATTTTACCTCAGCAGATCTGGGTTCGTTTTCATCTCAGTCATCTAATGCTTGTTTGTTACTTTAAGTCTTATTTTAGTCATTTGTTTAGTCAAGTTTTAGTGATTTTGTCTTGTTTTTGTAACTTACACTCTTGGAAAAAAAGGTGATAACTAAAGGGTTCTCTAACTTGTCTCCATAGGAGAACCCTTTTTGGTTCCTGGTACAACTTTTTATAAAGGTTCAATAAAGGTTATAAAGGTTCAACCATCTGTGAAAGATTTCATCCAGGAGTTCTACAGAGAACCATTCTATGGTTTAATGGTTCCACTTAGAACTCTCTGCAAGTTCTATACAGAATCTTTCCAGTTTCTGGGTCCAAGAATCAAGGCTTTTATCTAAAACACACTCGGGGGGGTTGGGGATGGGGGGTTTAGTTTTTTTTTTTTACAGAGAATCTTTTTATATTCCAAGGGTTTTATCTAGAAGCCACCCAGGAGGTTCTACAGAGAACCTTTTTTATATTCCAAATGTTTTATCTAGAACCCAGCCAGGGAATTCTACAGAGAAGCTTTTCATATTCCAGGGGTTTTATCTAGAACCCATTAAGGGAGTTCTACTGATAACACTTTTAAATTCTATCTAGGGTCTACCCAGGGGGTTCTCCTGAGAACCTTTTTTTTTATATTGCAAGGGTTTTATCTAGAACCTATGCAGGGGGTTCTACCAAAAACCTTATATATATATATATATATATATATATATATATATATATATATATATATATATATATATATATACATATTCTAAGGGTTTTATCTTGAACACACACAGGGGGTTCTGTCAAGAATCCTTGTCTATTATGGTACAAAGAACCCTTGACAAAAGATTTCTTCAAGGATTTCAACAATCCTCGAAGAACTCTTTCTTTCAAAAAGGATGCTTTGGCTGAAAAGGGTTTGTAATAGAACCCTTAGTCTTGCAAATAAACACTGACAAACACTGTCTTTAAAAAAAGGTTCTTTAGAAGTAAATTATCTTGGGTAGAACCTCAGGCCTTCAGGAAGAACCTTTTTGGAACCCTTATTTCTAAGAGTGTAGCAGTCCGACAGCACTGTGCTGTCCACTGCTGAGAAAAGTGATTTTAGAACATTTAGAACCTGTGTTGATCTGAGGCATTTACTTCTTATACACTTTATATATAGGTATGTTACTCTATTGTTTTTATTCTTATGTCAGTGTAATTTTTAAGTAAGCTCTGGCGCGAGAATTTCCTTCGGGATTCATAAGTCCTATCTTATATTATTTTTAGCTCACTTTGTTCACTAAAATACTGTTCACCGTCTGGGTTTGGCTTGAGATGAGCAGCTAAAACAATGGTTAGCAAACACCTACAGGAGGATTTACGTCAGCCCACATGAATCCAGTACTCTTTGCCACTGATAGCACAGTTGCAGCAATTTTATTAAGGATTTAAACATCAGATCATAGACGTTGGACAAAATGTTTGGTCTGTAAAATAACTGGGCCTCTGCCTTTGTAGTTGCACCAGGTTGGACAGTCCACCATAGGCAACAGAAAACACTCTCACTACTCACTCAAACTGCCGAGTTTGCTTTGTACTCAGACCTCGAGTAGATCACTTCTGTCAGCGGAACTGCCATTTAGATCTGCATTTGGACAGCTTCTCTCTTTTTACAGGTGGACTTGAGCTGAAGGTTTTTTGTCTCATGAAACTGTTTTGGTTTTATAATTTCTCATGTGATTCTGTGAAAACGTAGTGTTTGTAGTGCATTAAAGTAGGATGTGCATGAAAATAAGGAACAAACTGCATCCTGTATTGATTCAGTATGGGACAGTGCATTTTATTTTTCAATACAGGACAATCCTGTATTATACAGGGCAGGTGGCAGCCCTATGTCGCAATAGTGTAACGTTAGCTTACTGTTTTATAAATGCTGCCATGCTGATCTCCTGTTTTCATGGTTTTCCACAATTGTTTTGTTTCAACTTCTGGTCTAATTTTGGGATTATAGAACACTTTAGTCCATGAATCTGTTTTTTTTCTTACATTAGCATAACATTACTGAAATGTGAGGTGTTTATTAGTGCAACAGATCAAGAGATAGGTAATAGGCTGCAGTACCAAGCTACTTAAGCCAGCGACAGCAGCTAATTTAGCAAGAAGGTGGTCATCTGGGAAGTCATCCTTTAAAACGGTTTGGAAAAGGGCAGGCACTTTGAAACAACACTTAGCAGGTGACTGGATGAAGTATCTATCACATCTAACGCAGGCTAACTTCAACCAGTCAGATCAAACTCTTTCTGAAGCTGGTCAGGAGAAAAACTTTCACTGCCATTCTTCGCTTTTCTTTCAATGAAGAAATACTCTCCAGTTCTGATATAACTGATGCTATCACAGTATCTACGCTAACCTCATCAGGAGCCGCTATTGTATGGCTGTGACCAGTTGATTCCATGGATGCTTCTCACTGTCGTAACACCTAAAAGCACACCTGTAGCTGTCAGTTGTCCCTCCTAGGACGCTGATTGGCTGTACCACTTTTGGTTCGGACACAAACTAATAGCTTGAAGCCTGGCAAGATGGATTCTCACGTGAACTCGCGAATTCAACTGCCTCGCAAGGTAAGCGTATTCCCTGTTGGTCTTGGAGGGTGTGTTAAGCTGGCCCACTAACAACAGCTAACAGTTACAACAAGCTATGTGTCCATCAGGAAACTCTTTAACTAAAACAGCAAGTGTTGAAGCTGAGCAGCCAGAGGAAATCAGAGGGAAAACCAGAAAATATTTTCTCCATAAAATATGATCCAGTTTCACCCAAAAAAACAAATTAAAGTTATTAAGTATTGCTTTTGTACAGCAAGGCCAAACCCTCATAAACCCTTCAGTCAGGCAGCATCACAAGAAAGAAATCAAGAAAGCATTTAATTGGATGCAAATTTAGTGTACACCCCTGAGAGCAGGGTAAGTCATCAACATTTTTTAACTGCTTTCCAGGAAATGACAAACTCTATAATACCAGTAAGAATACCTGAGGATATACATATACATGACTTTATTGTCATTGTTGGGGCCAAACACTGGCATATAAGTGACGTATAGTGCAATTCATAGGCCTATGTGCTAAAGAGACTGAAACACTTCATGGGAACTTTAACAGAGGGGTCCCACGCCACTAGCCTCTTGCCCCTCTTTCACTCATTCTCACTCTTCTGTCTCTTCTCACTTAGTTTTCACTCTCTTCAAACACCTTTTTCTCTTCACCTCCACCATTAACCTTTTTCTCCTTCACACGCAGACTAATTGCCACCTCTCCCCGCGCGAGTTAGAAAAACAAGTTCACCTTTGCATTATCACCCCAAAAACGTCTGCTCGGGCTATCATCATCTTCTGAAGTTACCTATCCAAAGCCCACAGTTATGAATCTTAATACTGCGTTGCCTTTGAAGCCAGTATCACAATGCATACTTCAGTGAAATATCTTCATCCTTTTCTACCACACTTTGATCACTGAGTAGGAGTGAAGCACAGAAACTGTTACAAGAACTCAGAATTGGAAAAGTCAAGCGGAGGACAGTCGAGCTTTGCAATCCTTTATGAATGACACAGCACAATATTATTTCACTGTTATTTATGTTTTAGCTTTGCTATTCCAGATTGCTTCACTTTATAGAACCGAGGTTCGGAATAAGAAGAAGCCGTGTACACGCAGAATTCTAATTCTGTCGTAAATTAGCTTCGGCCTGCTCCTGACAGGGAAGATGAGGGAAGATAGATTGCATAACTCACACTGACTGGTCGGTGATACAGCAGCGGGGTAATCCTGATCCAGCGAGGGGGTGTCCTCACCCGGCCCTGCTGCTGCTGCTCCACATGTACAACTCTAACTGTGTGTTTGTGTGTGTAAAGCAACGTGTTCTCTCCTCCCAGCAGTCTCAAGCACTCTTTAAGGCTATTTATAATCCAGCTTTTTGTTTGCAGACTGGGTTGCTACCTCCGCACTCTTATCTCGGAGTTATTTGATAGAGTAGTGAGGTCATTGGATAAGAGTAATTTCCACAAAACAAGCGTGCAGCGACTGGGAATTGATGAGTTCCAGTGGCTCAATGGCTTGGTAATCATTCGGACTTAATGCTTAACCACTCCTTCATTTTATCTGTCTAGATCTCACACTGTTTGTTCACCCATCCACAGTATCTCAGGTTCGGATTTGGGGGAAACGGACTCACTGGTAAAAGATGTTTGGTCTCTGTCATCCTGGTGGTTTCCTCGTGAAACATTTTTGTCAAGTCACCTCTCTTTGAGGAATTCATTGTGAAGCTTTAACCTGACATTTTGAGGATCTATAATGTGAAAATGATTGATTACGGTATGGAAAATGGTACTGTTCAGGAACTGGTATCAAAGTCAAGGTATCAGTATGTAACCAGTTTTCCTCACCCTCCCCTTCCAAGTGTGTAGGAGAAACTACAGTGGCTGCAAAACTCATGAAAAATGCAAAAGTTGAGGGCACGTTCTAAGGTGACAGAAACACAACCATTTGTTTTTATTTCTTATTTGAGGATTTATATGAAATATATATAATTTATTAAATGTTTTGGTTTATTTATTTATTTATTTTTACTTAAAACTTGCTAAACTAGCTCTGTGCCAGAAAACACCTTATCCCAGAGAAGAATTCACAACTTTGAACAATTTAAAAATTTGTTAAATAACTTCAAAATCTAAAACTAACAATACCTACTGATACCAAATGTGTAAAATATAATCTATAATCATCTTTGTTTTCATTTTTTCTTTTCTTTTCTTTTTTTTATAAAAATGTTGGCCCTTTAAAAATTGTGTCCCAGATTTCTATCAGCTCCATCAGACTTTTACAAAAACATGATTTAATCAGGCATAAAAAGGGTTAGCTATACCCTTAGGATGTCTGGCTCACTTCCTGGTTTAAAAAAGGCGGGACTACTGCTCAAGCACAGATAAACTTTCTATTTTTTGACAAATTCATTAAATATTATTTCTATCAGATGTGTCTCAACCATAACATGTCGACTCTGTAGCCCTTCTGAATCAAAGCTAACTAAGAGTTATGGTTTAAAAATGTGTATTTTGATTAACATTAAGAGAACTCTGAGACACTTTAAAAAATAAAATGGCTGCTCACTACGTGATTTGAAAGAAAGAGACAGAAATCTGATGGAGTTGACGTCCAAATTTAATAAAAATATAATCACTAGGAGGTTGGCCCGCTACAAGGTTTAATAGCCAAGAGTTTGATCTTTTAAAATATTTTTCCAGCATATTTGAAAAGTACAAATCAAAGCCTTCTCAAAAATATGGTTTTGTCCCAATTCTCAAGAATGAGTGTTATAATCCATCTTTGCCATATTCAGTCAATAAATCCCTGTGAATCTGACACACTGGACCTTTAAGCTGCATTTATTAATCGCCATTATCCACTTGGAGGCAACACACAGTCTCAAGTTCTGAATAAAACAACATCAACAACATAAAAGTCCCACACGTTTGACATATAATGGCCTTGTAAAGTTGTTATGGTGAATATGTTAGCAAACTATTCACTGTTTACACGTCCAGTGGACATGGAGCGACATTAGTATTCATTTGGAGCTCTCCTTGGCGGCCCGTGGGCGAAATCTGGCCCTTTAACGACCTCGGTCCGGCCCTTTGATCGTTCATAAATATGGGGGGGAAAGGTATATTATTGTGATTTTATTTGAATAACCTGCTAACATTCTAAGTTTATGGGTGTTTATTCGAAGATTATCATTTATTAGTAGCCCAATCATTGATTACGTCAGTTGTTAAGCACAAAGACAATTATTGGTTTAAAAAGATGTAACTCAGGTTGTTAAAGCAGAGGGGATTTAGGACAGTGAATTAAAAAATGTTAAAGGCAACTTTGTGTTTATTAAAACAACAAGCTACTTCTAATCCAGGATTACAAATGTGCTTTGTATTTTCCTTTAGCACTTTATTTTTTTCAAACCTGCCCCATTTAAAAACTTAATTGAGCAGGCCTGGTTCACACCAGCTCCTGAGGGGAATATCTGGCTCTTTAGCTGCTAAATGCTCCACTATGTTCACCAGCTTGTTGCTAACTTTGTGCTTTGTTGAGACTGAATTAAAACTGCAGAAGTGTGGGTCCTAAAACCAAAAACAAAGAGCTGAAAGACACTACAATGCTATGTAGAGCTGAGGAGTTGGGTGAAAAGTCTTTGCGGGTTTGTCACAACAACTGTACCTGTAATCTTTTTAACCATTGTTCAAATAAAATCTATAGTAGTGCAACTTTAAAATTTGGTACTATCACAATACATTATTTAGCATCTACCCAACACACAACAGTATTTTGCACTGTCTATTACTGGACACTATGATTGTACAGTGTGTATTCAAAACCCATTATAGTTTGAATGCAGCCCTAGTTTTTAGATTTGCCTTTATGCCTAAATTTTATATGTAATTTTATTTACATGATGCATAATTTTAATATGGAATTTAATACATCATTTTATATGTTTTTATGCCTGGCAGGGATCATGTGTTGTGTCATGTTAACCCAGTGGTTCCCAAACTTTTTTTTCTGGCATGCCCACCTTTCAGAGGATGAAAAAAAAGTTTGTGCCCCCCACCCCACAATTTTTATTTATCATTAACAGTAACTGGGGATGGAACTGATAAAAGAGAAATCAAAAGTTGAATTTTAATGAAGTAAATGTTAGCAGGATAGAATCAGCAGACTCTTGTTTGTTTATTTCCCCTGCATAGATCATATTCATTCAACTCTGTTTCACTCTTTATTTCTCCCCTGGTCTTTCACCCCCAGGTTTTTTTTTTTTTATAAACCTATAACTTTACATAGATCTAGAGCAGTGAGTCCCAGAGTGTGGGCCACAGCCTACTGGTGGGCCATGAAGACATCATGAAAAAGAATTCATATGTTTTAAGCTTCACATTATCATAAAATATTTATGATTAATTAAAAAAAAAAAGTAACTAATAAAGCAAAGCTATGAGATTTAAATTATGTGTTATTCTTCATTTATCTGACCAAGTTAACAGGTGTTACACCACATTTGGTGACCTGTCACATTAACACTGGAACCTTACTTATGTCTTGTCATTGATATAATTAGTCGCATGTGTTGATCAGAGCTGTGATTAAAGGTTTGGGTGAGCTGCAGATGATTTTCAGATTTAAAAACTGCGCAGTGGCATTTTTAAGTTTGAGAATGGCTGATCTAGATTTTTTTAAATAAACAAACTTCCACACTATACCATATTTTTTATATAAAAAACATTATTCAATATTTTTCAAATCTCCACTAGTTGCAGTAGGTGCTTCAACATCTGTTATCAGAGATCCGCTCACTACTGAGTGACCTCCACTAGTTCTTTTCCTCTTCAAAGTTTTATAATCGTTTGGCTTTTTCAGACGCTTTCAGAAGCTTTTTTATAAACCCAGCACCACTTATTGCACTCCAAACTTAGTCTCTGTTCTCCCTATTTACTACTTGATTTCACAGTACTGTCCAGAGAACGTTTAGGAATTATTAGGACTCATAAAATAAAGCTTTACCATTTCGTTTCCTAAATGACCTTTCTACATGACTGAATCCTAGTGGAAAATTACTGAGTGTATAATGACTGGAAATAAGTGCAGAAAGAGTGACCCAAGAATGTTAACAACCCGCAAATGTTATTGGGGACACGACCTCAATGACATGACTGTCTGTCTATGTATTATTCATTTGAAAATTGTTTTGGGATAAATGTATAATTACAGACCTATAGCCTATATAAAGTTCTATAATGTCAAAACTGTTTTCTCTTATGCAATGTTATGTTTTTCTTTTCAAAGAAAGCAGTTTGACAGACAGTCCAGCTCCTGGGAAAAGTGGCATTGCAGCGGGGTGGAAGGCATTAAGAGCTTTGAGCGACGCCCCGAGGCAGGCTCATGTGATACCCTGTAAGAGAAGGGCTAATATTTTACAGTCAGCTCGGTATTTACCAGAAGCTTGTACCGTTCACCTCAGATCAAGACCAAAGTATCAGTAAACATTCTGAGGATGAGCCGTGAACCTGCTTCTCAGCTCTCTTCCGAGGATAAAGCTCCTTTACTTATCAAAGAGGGGTTCAGTCGTTGGTCATGGGGAGCACGCACACACATGTGGAGCACAAAGAGGAGAAAAAACTCAAAATTTGAGGGGGTCAGACCTTTATGCCTGACATGACGTTGAGGTTAGGCATCTAAAATGTGACACCATAGAACTCTATGAGCCACAGCCGTGACGTAATCCATGATACATTGCAATAAAATGTAGAAAATCCTCTTTTGTAAAACACGAGAGGGAGAAGTCAGCCGGTTTGATTGATGGAATTGTTACAGAGTCTACTTAACAATCCTCTAAATTTAGATCTGATTTCGTATCCCTGTTCTGAGCATGGATTTCTGGCCTGCGACCCAGGCATTACCTCAGCCGCCGAGCTTTGACTGAGTGCGGCGTGCTTGAAGACTGGGCAGAGAGGCTGCTGTCATCCAGTCGTAATAGCAACTATTGTAATGCTGAACCGAGCCCAGTCTGGATCGTAACGGCAAAACAAGCACAATTGTTCACATCCAGATACATTATTCCCGCTGCTGCAAACTGAAAACATGCTCGTGTTTAGCGCGGGCCTGCTCACGCAGGGAGGCAAAGAGGGCCAGAAGGAGCCAGGTGGTCTGGGTTTCCTCAAAGCCTCTCTTTCACTCGTATATCTTTATTTGCATTTTGACAAATGTTCCTGTTGTTCTGAATCAAGTGCAGTGCATCGGGTCCACGTTATGAGCGGTAGGTTGATGTCACAGGAGAAAGAAAGAAGAGATGATGACATCCAGCTTTATTGAGCTTCGGGTATCATTTGAACTTCATACACATACATAGACTCAGAGGCACAGGCAGGTGTTCACATTCAGTATGGAAAATAAATCAATTCGTGTAGAGTGGTTAAAAATAAAAATATATATAAAGTTATCACATGATAATTTAATAAGAAATCTACTGTTAAATAGTGGGAAATGCATCTTTGAAAGGAACACATGGCTGCTTAAAGCTGCTGTGATCAATATTTTTATATTTAATCCAATCCATATAATTTTGCAGTTCTCATTAGCTTGTTAGCATTTTAGTATCTTTTAGCTCATTGTTTTGGTTTTATGGCATCCAATATAAGTTTTTTCTCCAGTCAAATGATACCTGCATTCAATCCTTTTGGTGACCAGAGCAAGAAAAAAAAAGACTACTGTTGTTGCTATTGGTTTTGCTCGCAGCCAATCGCTGTAAGCGTTCTTCATAAAGAAAAACTTTAGAAAAAATGAAGCACTCCATTGATATTGGTATTAATTTAAAGGGTAAGTGGAGCGAAAGCATGTTTTCCATCGAGAAAAGCCTTTAGCGTCGCTCTTTGCTCTACTTTCAAATGAAGAAATTCACTTGAAATTCACTTCCATGGACGCTTCTCGCTGTCATCACGCCTGAAACCTCCAGCAGGATGCTGATTGGCTGCCCCACATTTGGTGTGGACACACACGGATGACTTGAAGCCTGGCGAGATGGATTCTCCCATGATCTCATGAATCCAGCTGCCTTGCAGGGTAAACGTGTTTGTAGTGTCCGCAGCAGTCCATGTGCACGTGGGTTTGAATATATTCAGGCCTTTAGACTCATCCCGAGTCTGTCCCGATGTCTGTAGCTGACTGTACACGTCTCAAACATCTGCACTGAGCGGACGGGACAATTTGATGCAATAGAATGACTGTACTCCAGAAAAAAACATCAATAAACAATGGTACTGTGTGAAACTAAAGCCAAAATATCCCGTATGCAAGTGCTGCCATCTTGTACTGGTGACATCATTTGAAGACAGAGTCTGCACAGGTCCCACCCACACAGCCAGCCGACTGTATCACGAGCAGGGCTCAGCTGTCAGTCCCCTTTTTACAGCTTCAAATAACTAATTTAAAACAAACTGATCAGAAATATGAACGCTTGAACATGTTAGCATGATAACAACTACCTAAAATGACAGGAACTATGTTTGAGAAACATATATTTGACAAGTACTTGGATGTTTTAGTTTGGCACATGTCCTATCCATTAACATGGAGAAGGCAGGATTTATGACCTGTACTGCAGCCAGCCACCAGGGGGCAATCAAGATGTTTTGGCTTCACTTTCTGGGGAGCTGCCATGTCGACCATTTCTATATATGTCAGTGAGTACACAACTGGCTAAACTGCCAGCTCGTTTATGTGTCTCTGCTGCTCATGTTAAATGCACTGTTGGATTTTTTGAAGCATTGTCGCTGCATTCCCCAAATCTCAGCAGTTACTTTGGTGAGTACATTGTTATCATAACCCATAGAAATGATGGCCAAAACTATTTAAATAAGACTAAAGCTGTAATAAATCAGAATTATCCTTTAACTATGTGGATTTGGACCCCTGATGTTCCTCCTCACACTGACTGAACCACGCTGCCTCCCACAAACTCAACCCAAACCCACTAACTCAATACAGATGCCAGATTTCTCTCACAGTATGTATGAATACCTTCAGCGGGGACTGAAACCAGCGCTTGTGTGTCGAGGACGGCTCGAACGACAGAAGCATGGAGATTCTTTAGGAAAAAAAGAGAATGTAGCACGCATCAAAGGCTGTCGGCGACATAATCTTTGTTTTCGAAGGCCTCGGTCTGGTTTTTTCACACCCTCAAGGAACGAGCAATGAATTCCAGACCCTGCACTGATTGGTCTTTATTGAAGTCTCATTAATGCTGCATTAAATCTCCCTATAGAGCCCAGCTGACTTGCTTATAATGTGATGATGGTGCATAGTAAGTAGCTCACTGTGCAAATGCATAATATGTTCACACAGCTCAATAAAAATGCCTTTCATCCTCAGTGCACCTGAATGCACAGGAGGTTTATCCGCTAATGAAAAGCATGCTTCCCTATTATAAACAGGTTATAGTATACACCAGGGCATGAAATTAGATTTATGAGTGTGGGAATCGATGCGTTGTCGACATCTATGGGACATGAACATACGAGGTCTTGTTCTGTCAAACATTATTGTTGTTTTCATGCTTCATCTCTCTCACGTTTGCTGCATTTCACACTTTAAATAGCATGAAAGAAGTCAATGTTAACATGTGTGGTGACGCCATGTTTATATTAAAAGTATTTCTTTCTACAACCTGTGTAATGTGCGCATTGCAAGCTGTTTCACCTCAAGATTATTTAGTTATTTTGGGGAAATTTCAGGAAAATCGTCTATTTTTAGAGCAATAGCAAACAGGTTGTTCACACGTTCCATAAGTGACATGAATATTTCATGAAATAACTTGAATAATGAGCGTTCAAAACAGATTTCATCACACTTGATGACTTGAGTCACACATGAAACAGAGGAGGCATAGTATGCTGCTCACATCAGGCATGACTTTCAAAATAAAGCATGCTCCCATTTCCCATGAAACAGGGCTTTTGGGGGCTTGAAGGGCTCAAACACAGTGCAGTCAAAGGATTTCCACTGGGTTATCAGCAACACTGGCAGCCAAAGAATTACTCATTCGAACGTCCCTGATAATGTGACAGAGTCCGAAAAAATTATCAAATTACTAATAAATTAAACCTTTGTTGCTCATAATTCAAGAGATACACAGGCCTGGGGAATTACGTAATTAGGAGACCAAATAAAGCAGCTGTAATCCATTACAGTTACACACAAGACGTAATCAGATTACAGACACATTTAGTAAAAATGGGATTATTAGCAGGATTACAATTTTAAAATACATTTTAAAATAAAGAACAATATACTACCATGCACAGTGCAAACACTTGACTTCACAAGTCTCACAACACCACTCTCAGTGAAACCAGCTATTCTTACAGGGAAAAAATGGATGGAAATTTCAATTTTTATCTGTCTTTAAATCAGAAAAGAACAACATCATCATATCAGAGTGACAGCCCTGCCTTCAGCTGTGACAATACTGTCATCATCCAAGAACTCAAAGAAACATTTACAGGAAAGAACAGCCACTAACATTAGCTACAAAGACCAACTGCAAATGCTAGCTACAGGGCTTAATTGCTAATGTTAGCAACACAGACCAGCCTCTAATATTAGGTACACAGACCAACTTCTAATGTTAGCTACACAGATTAATTGCTTGTGTTAGCTACACATACCAACCACCAATGTAAGCTACACAGACCGATTGCTAGCATTAGCTACATGGAACAACTGCTTACATTATCTACACAGACCACCTGCTAATGTTAACTACACAGCCCATCCACTAATGTTGGCTACACAGACCGACCGCTAATGTTAGCCACACAGAGCAACAGCTAATGTTATCTACAATGAAATCCAGTGAGCTAATTCTACTGAAAAACATTTTGGGACTGTAGGTGGTGACCCTGGTGGTCAAGATGGTCTGTAGGAATTAGTTTATGTCAGTTTACTTTTTGTGTTTTGAGTTTGAGCGTTAAGCGTTGACAGCATACTTAACAAAGTACATTTAAATGCAGATAATTATCGCTATACCTGAACAAACAGTAAACCTAAGAATAAACATAAAACATTCCATTAGGGTCAACAACTTCACTACATTTGGTCTTGAGGTAACCCAAAAGTAACAGAAAGTAATCAAGTTATGTTACTTTAATATTTTGATACTTTAATCAGGTTACTGACGATATAGAACATATATTTAGGTTATTGGCTCTTGACTTTTTGACCATCTGTTTGAAAATCAATGTGGAAGGGATTCATGGACAAAAAGTTATGAACTCATATGCTGTCAGACATTTCAAACCTATTTTCCACTGAAATATCTAAAATATGATATTGAGTAATTCCACAAACCCCAGACCCAAAAACTCTTATCTTGATTTAAGATTGATTTTCGCCTTCAAAGCGCTGACATCAAACGGGGAGAAAATAGGATTTTATCCACCGAGCTTTCACCTGCGTGTGTAAACAACATCCAGCGGTGTCTTTAATACATCAAATGAAGTTTGATGCATATTCTTTTGCAGCCAACATAAACATTACACTGTTGCTTTTAAATCTAGGAGGACATCTTGGGACAGCCAGCCAGGGTGTAGAGATTACAGGGGAAACTAATTTATGAGTCCTTTCTCGTCTGACTCACTAGTTTCAGATCTGAAGAGAAACACTGCAGAGCCCTGATGTTTCAGCCAGCAGGTTGTTACATTTAGTGTTCTTTTACTATGTTCTTAGACTGTTACAAAAACTAATAAATTTAACTTAAAGAATAAAGCTTTTTTTTAAATGTACCATACAATATACTCTATTACACTTGCTGTCAGAAGCAAGCTTGATTTAGTCCTCCTTAATCCTAATGATGCATGGCCCGAGCAGCATGATTCATGAAAATGATATCTTTTGCTTGCTCGTCCAAGCAAATTTAAAACAGACAAATGTAAGACCGCATTGGACATAGACTTTAAAATGTAGGAAAACATGGACATACTGAAGCTTAAGTTTGACTGGAACTGTCCTCTTTGCTAATTTTCTGGAGCCAGGAGTAGAAAATCTGCTGAAAGTTTATTGTTGGTCTTAATCATGTATTAAATTTGAATCAATTGAATTGTGAAGTAAAAAAATATGACAACAGAGACCCTGGACTGTTGTGCATCTGAAGTGTATCAAGCAAGAATGAGAAAGAATTTTACTGACTGAGTGTTGTTAAAAGAAAAGGTGAAGTATGACAGGGGTAAACATGCTCATGTCCCAACATTTTTGGAGCATATTGCAGACAAAGATGACTGTTCATTCATTCATCATCTGTAACTGCTTAGACTTGACGGGTCGTGTGGGGGCTGGAGCTTATCCCAGCTGGCACTGGGTGAGATACACCCTGGACAAGTCGTCAGTTCACCGCCGGGACTGACACAGAGAGACGGACATCACTGTTCCAAGTTTGAACTCACGTTCACACCTACAGGCAATTTAGAGTCACCAATTTCACCTAATTAATGCATGTCTTTGGACTGTGGGAGGCAGCTGGAGCACCCGGAGAGAACCCACGCGGACACGAGGAGAAGATGCAAACTCTGCATTGAGGGTCCTGCCCCAGTCACAAACTCCCCAGCCCCCTAGCCGGCTGGGGGATTTGAAATCATCTTCTCACCTTTTTGCTGTGAGGCAACAGTGCTAACCACGGCACCACCGTGCCACCCCCCAAAATAAACAAAGTTAATAAGTTTGAACGTTAAAAATCTTGTGTTTGTTCTGTATTCTATTGAACATAGGTCAAAAAGTATTTGCAAATTGCATTGCTTTGTTTTTACATGTTACACGGCGTCCCAAGTTTTTGGGGGCAACATTTGGAATTTCAATTTATTAAGACTTGAGTTTCTGGCCACCTGAAAAGTGAGTCAAATATTCAGTCTGCTTTTAGCACCGGTTTGGTCTCCACCAACTCCTTATGGAAGTAACTCTTAGCTAGATGTTCGACTTTATTCACCATCTAGGTGCTAAACTGGTCTACCATGTGGTGCTAGGCAAGTAGTGGACAGAGCTTTTTTTTTTGCTAAAAACAGCTGCCTGCCAGTGTAGGGTTGCTCATTTGTGGAGAGATTGTAATGTTCTGTTCATTTATTTATTCATTTGCTCATTGATTTAAGAGGGACAATGGACGGTCACTGACTGCCCCAGAGTTAGCTAGGTAGCTAAATTTACCTACACTGCATCATGCTTCTCTTTGTCCATTGTGAACCTGACTATTTTGCACCATTTGGTGCTAGCAGGTACTGTGGACACTGGTGCTTCTTCAGTAGCGACAGTGAACTGATTACATTGTATTTACTGGGTTTACTGTTGTCCACTTCAGTTTGAACAGGCCTGCTTGAAATATTCTCCTGATCTGCACTTCTTTTCAGAATAATTTCCATTCAGAACTACAATTCTCTCAGAACCACAATTCTCCTCTTGCCATTACTTGTAATGACCGCTAATCATGGATGATGTGCCCAATACATGTCAGCAATTCTAAATTATATTTCACTGAGCACATATTTTATATATTTTCATTTTATTTTTTGTAATATTTTGACAGTACTATATTTTTTTAGAGTAATTTATTTCAAAAAGGATTTCCGACATTCCTCCGTGTACCACTAGAGGGAGCTTGCATACCACCAGTGGTACTTGTACCATAGTTTGAGGCATTAAGGAACATCCACGTTAACCTCCCGAGACTGTTTATATGGTAGGGACAAAATAATAGAAACACTTTTCAAGCTCATGCAATCCAATACATCAACATCAAAAACTACAGACAAAGAAGAAAAAAAGGAGGAAAGCTTTTCAGTCACAGCTGTTACTGAAGTGCTGCTGTATTAGATTGCATGAGATGGTACAGATGTTCTTGTTATTGTGTAGAAACGTGGTTGAAAACTGGCGAAAGAACGCTTTAAGTTCAGCTTTTGTGTCTTTCAGGGTCAGACATCGCACTGATCGTCTGGCTGTTGTCTTGTCTTGTGATGAGACAAGACATCTGTCACGCGCTCCGGGTGCCATTACCTCCGGCCTCGGATACACGACGCGCGCACGCACACACTCGCATGTTCTCCACCTTTAGGACAAGCGCGCGCCATCCAGCAGGTTTTTAGTGAGTGGAGAGGGGTGAAGGAAATGATCCATCACTCAGAGTAAACTCTAAACAGCCTAATGACACGTGGCAATATAAAATGGAAAATTCAAATAAACACCAGTGGGCCTGTTTGGAGGCACTCCTGGTACAATAGCCCAAACACTGGGCATTTGAGTAATCATTACTAGTCATAACTCAGCACACTGGAGATGTTAAATAAACAGTATACTTCTGTAAGGCATATACAACAAGGCCCAAATTTACTTTAGCCGTATCACAGGAATCTGTGAGGTAAAGGACACTCACCAGCCATGCCAGAGACACTGTCTTTTAATGTCATGTCATGTCTTTTCAGCGGCAGCCGAGCCTTTCTGTTCGCTTGTTACTACCGTATGCTTTGGTGGCCTCTGAGCTGATTTGTGGCTGCTGCATGACATAACAAGATCCCCAGGACGTTACGAACATTCATAACTCGACGGTCTTTACATAGGCTGTCTGATTTATAACCAAAGGTGGCCGAAGTGCACACATTCTGTACTCAAATAGAAGTACAAACACTTCTTTGGTAGAAGCAGAAGTACAAATTCAACTTCTTTACTTCATTAAAAAATGAAAAAGTTCAGGCTCTGAAATGTTCTCAAAGTAGAAAAGTACAAAGTTGTCCTCTGAAGGACGTTTCTGTACAAAGACAACTGAACCTCACCTTTTCTTCTCAGTAGGGTCTCTCTCTTCTGTCTTGTTGTGTACTTGATGTCATTTTTAGTGTCATGCCTCTTTCATCATGTTACTTTTTCATCTTATTCCATTTTTTATGTTGTTTTTCATCTTGTTACATATTTTTGTATTGTTTCATCTTTTTCATCTTGTTACGTCTTTTACTTTGTTTTTTGTCTTGTTACGACTTTGACGTTCTTTTTTGTCTTGTTATGTCGTTTTTCATCTTGTCTTGTCTTTTTTTAAAAGTTGTCTTTTTCTTCTTGTCATGTCTTTTTCATCTTGTTATGTGTTTTTACTTTGTTTTTTGTCTTGTTACGTCTTTTACAATTTTTTGTGCCTTGTCTTTTACGTTGTATTTTTGTCTATTTACGTCTTTTTCATCTTGTTCCATTGTTTTTCGTTTAGCTATGTGTTCTTAGTCTTGTAATTCCTTTTTTGTCTAATTACCTCTTTTATGTTTTTCATCTTGTTATGTCATTTACATTTTTTGGTCTAGTTACATACTTTTGTCGTGTTATGTCTTCTTCGTCTAGTTATGTATTTTTGACTTCTTACGTCCTTTACTTTGTGTTTCATCTTGTTATTATCTTTGACGTTCTTTTTTGTCTTGTTAAATCTTTTTCATCTTGTTTCATCTCGTTATGTCTTTTATGTTGTTTTTCATCTTGTAATGTCCCTTATGTCTTATTTCTTTTTTTGTCTTATCACGTCTTTTTCTCTTTATGTTGTTTTCATCTTGTTACGTCTGTCTAATTGATATAATATGCACTGAACCATGAAATCATCTATTCTATGTGTTATTGTCCCATCCACTTAGGTTTAAATCAGTTTTGATGTTGGGAAGACAGTGCGCAATGACACAAATGTAGCCATGTGTTCAAATGTAGGCAGTGAAGGTAAAAAGTTGTCAGAAAAAGACAACCTCAAGTAAAGTACAGCTAAAGTACAGAAAAGTACAGAAAAATCTACTGAAGTACAGTAATGAAGTATTTGTGTTTAGATATGTCCCACCTCTGTTTCTAAGAGCGCTACAGGACTTATGTAGGACTTATTGTACCACCATGCATGTTCTCTGACCAGCTCTACCTCTGTGCTTTGGTTCAACTGGAGAAAAAAAAAATCATTTAAACTATTACTCAAGCGCATGCTCGTTACAAGCTCAGAAATGATTTATAAAACCATGAGCTGGTGATCATCCAGACCTGATGTGGACACTGACCTCATGGGTGAAACCCTGCCTCTAATTGGCTCCTAATTGGGCTTGATTACACGGCCATTAGGAAGAGTTCTGCGGCCCCAGCCAGGCCGAGCCCCGTGCTGGGGTTAACACGGCTGCCAGATACCGTTATGAAGCCCAGGTAAGGTGTCACCGCAGGGCTAAAGCCCAGTGGGCCCTCAGTTAGAGCCCAAATTGAGGCTATTACATTACAACAATTCCTGAGTACAATTTGATGTAATTTAAAAGCAGACAAAGAAGAATAATCACTTAATAAATAATGTTCTTAAAGGATTACAGAGAGGTTATTGAAAACTACCTCATGCTGTAGAACGGTAGTCTGGACTGCTTAACCCTTTTTTTCCTGCTTTATCATATATAGTTCAAACATGTATCTTCAGTCAAATAATTATGGTCAATACTGAAATCACGATTATTTAACATGATCACTCATTGGTTTGTCTCATTGGAAACACTGTGCACTTATTGAACTTTAAGAAACTGTGACAGTGAATTTTCAACAACAAAAAAAAGATTATCTTGTTTTCATAGGGTTGGAAGCCAAAATCGTAATTGGAAATAGAATTTTATTAATCGCTCAGCCATACATCACCTGCATACAAATCAAATCTTTCATTCCAATCTAAACCCTTCTAAAATCCCCTTCTAAGGATACCAATAAATATGATATTGAAAAAAAACAAGGCAGCGACATCTCTCAATGTACATCTTGCCAAGTTTCTGAATAGCAGCAATTCTCAGAATGTCAGATTCTTCCAATATAAAGCTCTTTCAAAAAAATGAATATAAGAAGAAACTTTTGACATTAAAGTGATATTCCACTTTGTGAGAATAACCCACTCAGTATGTACTCACCACTATGTCGATGTGATGATGGGTGAAGGTCTTCAGTTCACAAAACAATCCTGGAGTTTTAGGAGAAACAGGGTAGCAGCCTCATCCAGTACAATGGCAGTGAATGATGACCACGGATAAAACGTTAAAAAAAGAACACAAAACAAACAAAATGTCTCCATCCTGCTTGTGTGGTGTAATCCAAGTGTCCGCGAGCCGCGACATTAAAAATTAACCGCAAAAGACGCCATTTACGCCATGTTTTTAGCCGAAATGTTGCGGGTCATGGACACTTGGATTACACCACACAAGCAGGATGGAGACATTTTGTGTTTGTTTTGTGTGCTATTTTTAACATTTTATCCATGGTCACCGTTCACTGCCATTGCACTGGATGAGTCTGCTACCCTGTTTCTCCTAAAACTCCAGGATTGTTTTGTGAACTGAAGATCTTCATTTATCATCACATCAGAATAGTGGTGAGTACATACTGAATGGCTTATTCTCACAAGGTGGAATATCACTTTAAACTGTAAAATAAATAAATAAATAAATTGTATAGGTCTAGCTTCCCTGTATTTGCAGCTTCTAGCAGCTGTCTTCTGCTCAAGTAACTGCTAATAAAGCTGCAACAATTAATCAATTATTAATCCATTATTAAATTAATCAACAAACTATTTTGATAATCGATTAATGGTTTTGAGTAATTTTTTTTATCATAAAGTGTCCAAATTTTCTGATTTAAGCCAAATGTAAATATTGTCTGATTTATTGAGTCCTCTTATGACAGTAAACTGAATATCTTTGTGTTTTGGACATAAGACATTTGAGGACGTCAACATGAGTTTTGGAAAATAATGCTCCACATTTTTCACCATTTTACAGATCAAACATCTGATGAAAGTCATGAAATGATGATGTGATGAATAGAACTGATAGTTGCAGCCTTACCACAGACACAGGGATGTACACGATTAAACGTCACCACCTTCGCTAGTCGGCACCAGAAATACTAGTCGGTTTAACTATTTATCAATATTTTATTCATGTATAATGCCAGTTAACTGTTGCCACCAAAGGTGTTATGCAGCTGCCGGCCACTAGTCAGAGCTGCAGCCGCATCAGACAGCAGCCCCTCTCGCCCAGCGTGTATGCCCTGATGGCCAACCCAATCCTGGATGTTTTTAAATCAGCAGTCGGATAGATGACGGCTCGTACAACCAGCATGGTGTTGCAGTGTTTTGATGCAGAAAATGGAAATAGAGTTGAATGTAGGCCGTGACAGAATAATGTGATACATAACCACTCGACTGGAGTGATGTGTGACCCACACTGACATTAACCTACAGGCAGAGCAGCTGCTGCCACCAGCTCTGCTGACATCAGCCACACTGAGTAGCAGGCTGGCAGGTAACATCAGCTCCAGGTAAACTTCAGTCTGCAAAGGTGATCCTTTTCAGTCTGAAAAGGTGAAGCATTTAGTGAGATACTGTCATGGTTTGGAGGTTAATATCAGATCTGTGTGGACAGATGAGAGGACTGTAATCTTCCTCAAATTATTACATGAAATAAACTAAATGCAATATTTGGACGTGTTGCACATCTTTTCTTCTGCAATGGGCTTGATGGCAACTGACGAGAGGAACTGTTTATCTCAACGCACCAACTCCTAATCTTCACACAACTTCAGTTGATGGAAACGCACATTAAAGGGTTAGTTGGGATTATTTGCAGTGGGGTTACATGAGGACCGCATCCACAGTCAGTGTGTTACCTACAGTAGCTGGCGGTCAGCACAGCCCAGTTTGGAGAGGCAGCAGGAGTACTGGTGTAGGAAGCTAAGCTAAGGACAGGGTCAGCAGCAAAATGTATGTTAGACAAAAAAAAATCCATAACAGTGTAAGTGTACGCTATGTTTAGAATATTTCCATCGCTTAACCTTGCTGTCAGACAGCCTTTTCTGATGAGAAACTGAACTTAAAAGACCAGCGTGAAGTATTTAGTGGCATTTAGCGGTGAGGTTGTAGATCGTAAACAACTAAATACCACTCGCCTCACCCTCCCCTTCCAAATGTGAAGGGAATATTAAGGTTGCCATGAAACTCACGAAAAATGTGAAATGCCTTATCTAGAGCAAGTGTTTGGTTTGTCCATTCTGGGCTCCTGTAGAAACACAGTGGTACAACATGGTGGACTCCGTAGAGGAGGCCCTGCTCCCTCTGTAGATATAAGGGGCTCATTCTAATATATATATATATATATATATATATAAAGACATGTTTCTTATTTTCAGGTGATTATATACTAATGAAAACATAGTTCTGAATATGGTGGTCCATTTGAGCCATATTCTACCATAAATCCTACACACTGGACCTTTAAATTGCTCTTGTATTGCTCTCTCCAAAGCAACCATTGGCAAAAACAATCATTTTTAGATAGCAGAACACCAGAGTTGCTGGACTACTGTTGCCTTGATTGGTTAGCTTGTTTGAGTTATTGTGTGACTTCCAACTTTGAACTAACCCAGAAAACACCAATGTCACACTATACCACAAACAAACTTAACTGATCGAGGCAGTTTTGACCAGCAACTCCTGTGTTCTGTGAGATAAAATTACTGTTTTTCCCACTGAAGTTTGGTTGGTTTGGGGAGAGTAATATTTGGCTTGTATAGCAGCTTTTTCCTGTCAGAACAGGCTGTTTGATGGCAAGTTAAAGTGGTGAAAATATTCTAATTATACTATACACATACACTGATTTATATATGTAGCTGCTGCTTTCTCCTGAAATACTCCTCCTGTAGGTAATACACTGACTATGGAGGTCCAGATACAACCCCATTTAAAAAAAAAAAAAAGTGAACTACCCCTTTAATTTGCATTTTCTGTTGCTGTTTTTCTGGAATTTCAGTGAAAGGTTGCGCTAAATTTGGACAGCTGGCCTGACTGTTGTCACACCGTAAACATTATAATCACACTGTAAAAATATAGATTACAGCTGCTTTAATGAGGGAAAGTTCTGTTGTTACTTGAGTATTTTCTCTCCATATCGGTGAACAAGCGGTTTTATGCTGTGCGAGGCCAAATGTGACCTAAACTTTGAGCCATTTTCACAATATCAGTCCAACATGTGCCTGACTATCCTATTTAAAATGGTTTCATACATGCTAAGACTTCTATTAGGTCTCAATACTATGTGTGAAAAAAGCCTTACATTTATGTCATTCTGCTGGTCCCCTGACAGCCATTACTAACCCAATATCCTGTTTCAGAGAGAGTGAGCCTCCAGCATGTTGCTTTTGGCCCCTCACCAAATCGCAGAAGTATGAAAATTACCCATCCAGTCATGGCCTGCAGCTCTTTAAAAGCCATCAGCGTTCCTTTTGACAAACCTCCACATGGCTGCGGAGGCCAGACCTGACTGGCAGAACACGACTCTGCCACCACAGAGCCTCTTACCTCCCTCCCGCCCCCCCCACCCCCAGTGGAACAAGGTCGTTTCGAGCCGTTTGTAAGGCCGCATAATTCAACGACCGCGAGGCCTGGCGATTATGGTCCTGCAGAAAGCCCAGATAAACAGCATCGGCTTCCTCTCGGCTTGTTATCAGCTTTCTCATACGCTCGCCGGCCCACGCTTTGCCCCCGCCTCGCTCAACGTGTCACATCCCTCTGGAGTGTCAGGCCCAGGAATAGCTTGACATGTTGTCTCTGGGTGTGCTCGCTTTCTCTTTCTGCGAGGATGTGACACCAGACGCCACTAGTGTGCAATTCTGTCACAGGCTTCCAAATGTGTAAACTCCACTTGTACTCTGAGTGCTGTATAAAAATACACTGTAGAAAAAATATTTGTCTTAACTTCAAAAAGTTAGTGTCCAGGCTGCCTTTAAATCTGAGAAAAACAAAAACAAACTTTGCCAGTCAAATAAACTTGATATTAATTAAGTTGTACTAGGACATGTTCAATAAACTTAACATATCGAGTTCAACCAAGAACTCTTCGGTCACACTGACAAACATTACAAACAAATCAAATTTCCTCTCCTGATTTTCCATTTTCTCAGTTTTAAGAGTCAGTTTCTGGTTTTACACAACAACTTCAGATGCTCCTGTTGGAGCGACTTTGTTCCTGCATCGACACAAACAATTTGTGCAACTGCTCCGTGTGAATTTATTGAGTTTTAAAAGACAAATCTAATATATTAACTGTGATAAATCATAAAACATGATATGTCATCAGAGATCAAGGAAGAATGTTAAGTTGAAATACTTGCACTGACATCAATGCTGCAGCTGTGATGTCCTCCTTTGAAATTTCTACGTCGGGCTAGAATAACTGTTGTTTTTCCCCCTTTTTTCAGGTTAATTAGAGTTCATATTAATGCTGAATGTTTGTTGAATGAGTTAGTGTCTATTTATGAGTTGTAAGAAATCATTAATAATCTTTTAGAAGGAGTACATGTTTATAACTGTTAAATTGAGCAAAATGTTAATGGAGTTTTGCAGGCAGTGAGACAGGCAGTCATTGAACTCAAAGCCCACAGTGTGTTATTTCAGAGCAGTGGGCTTTTATTTTCAGGATAATGCTCTTAACTTCACACCGACAGACAACTGACAGTTATAAACAGGTGATCAACTAACAGTGGAGCACTCGTCCTTTCTTTTTTATTGCCAATTTAAGATGTTGTATGAGTCCTGCACTCCTGCAGAGCTCCTGCAGCCTGTAGAGCTTCCCACGAGTCTGGGGAATAGTGAGTGGGGGGAAACAACTCACTTCAACCATTGGTCATATATTAAATAAGACTTCAACCTATTTAATACACAGTCTGTGGCTCCAACTTACTATTTGGACTGTAGTACACATTTTTGCACGCACAGTTGCTACATATTCAGGGACTACAAATGAAAAATAGCCTCTTGGCTAACTCTGGCACATTTACAGTAATGTTTATCAATGTGGACTGTTATTGTTAAATAAAACAATAAATTAAATTAAATAAAAATAAATATTGCTCCTTGAAAAGGGTGGTGACTGAATTCAACACTAACCTTCATCGTGGTTATTGCGAAAATAAACATCCATGACTTATTTTAAAGTGTACTCCGTAAAAAAAAAAAAGTTGAAAAAACTCAAAATTTCAAGGCACTGCCCTCTCTAAACATTTGATTCAATTTCAGACTCTCAACTCTCTCAAGTTTAGAAATAAACTTTAAAAAATATTTCCCAACCTACCGTATAATCTTTTGTTGAGAGGATTTACTTTTTGTGTTTCAAAACTCAAATCTTTAAGAGTAAATTCATTAAAGTGAATAATGGTTAAAAAATGTAATATTTTTCATTTATAATCACTTAATTTTCAAGCACCTACAAAATGACAAATTGTGCTCACAGCTCACTGTGACCAGTTTTTGAAATACAGAATTTTGGGGTTTCTGAAACTCAAATAGTCAAGTTTATCTAAAGAAGAAAAGTAAATTATCTCAAACTAATTTTATAGGTCAGTAAAACTTTTAGTTTATTTAAAAAAATAACAGT
>JAJHUR010084395.1:0-28270 GCA_027495735.1 Lutjanus campechanus
AAAAAAAAAAAAGCAAAACACAAAAAAAAAAAAAAAAAAAAAAAAAAAAAAAGCAAATGGAGTTACTAGGTACAAAAAACAAGAGGTGATATCATTACACTGGTAATAAAAGCAACCACTGGATTTATTCTCTAATCATCTGACTAAAAACAGGCATTGCGTCAATAATTCTGACTCCTTAAGCACAAAAAAATATCAGTGAGTAATAGAAAGCTTGCCAGCATGTGCAAAGCAATTACACCACGTGTGCATTTTTGTGACACAGCAAAAAAAAAAGAGAGAGAGAAAGAAAAAAAGAAAAGAAAACACACTTCTTAACCCTTGTGCCCTTCTAGTGCCAACTGTTAAGACTTGGCTGGCTGAGAGGAATGGCTGGCTGGGGATCAATCTAAAATCAGACCCTGCTGTCCTCATTAAGAATATTACATTGTGACCTGCTGTTTTATGTTCATTGTCATTAAAGAGGGAAAACGAATTACTTTGTTGGAGAGAAAAAGAAAAAACGCTCCTGTGCCATTTTCTAAAAAGAAATAATATGAATTTGTTTTTGCCAAATTGTTCTGACTCGGTTCCTATGCAAGCCGTTCTGCCTGCAAATGATTTTCTTTTGTCTTTTTATGCAGACATCTCTCGGGGCAACATATTTTACTGACTGATAAATGGTTCTTCTTAATCGGCTGTTGTCCTTAATTCAGTTACTTGCATTCAGTCCCCCTGAATATTAATGCAGCAACATCAACAAGCAGTCCAGATTAAATGCAGTATTTGTATAATTAAAAAACACACCGATCAGCCACAATCTTAAGACCACTGACAGTTAAAATGAATAACATTACGGCACCTGTTGAAGATTGGGGTGTAAAAAGTGCTGCAGGGATGATATTTTTGTAGGCCAAACCAGAAGTTAGCATCGCTCTGGTTTCCTCCAAAAAATGCCAATGGGATTCTTCCATTGGATTTTCGATTAGTGCAGAGAACAAGCCAGTCAAGTCAGTTCAAGTTGATGAAGTTTATTGTGGTGGAAGCAGGAAAAAAAAGGGAAAGCATGACATGGACTAAATTGTGATGGATCGACAACTGGGTCAGAGCATCTCAAAACCGCTCCTGGTATGCAGTGATTAGTACAAAAGTCATCCAAGGCTGATTGGTGTATATAGAGAATAAAACATAAAAATAACCCATGTACTGACTTACCAATCAGCTAATTAGTTAATTTATCAAGAAACGCTACATTTTAGTTCATTTGAGTCATTTTTATCTCTTCCTCCAGTTTGATTCTTTCAAGGTCAGATGAGAACAATGCCGTTCACACTCAGATGTGTGACAAAATATAACCCTGAGACACCCTTAAATTGTGGATTTTTGAGCTGTAGTGTGGTTTGCTTTTGCTGAGAATGCAACACAAACCAACTGCACGATGTAAAATACAGTTGCTCAGATTACCTTGCTTCCTTATGAGCTCTCAGCTGGTAGGACCACCAAAGAAGAAGTGCAGCATCACTTAACAGAACAAACTTTGTTTTGACTTTCCTCGCTCTGAAAAGTATTATAATGACGCATGACGACAGGTCTCCTAACAGTAGTATGGCAGTGTGAATCCTAAAAGGCGTCCAAAAGTGTGTCTACTGCTGGGATGATTCAAACCAAAGTATACCAAGTATATATTTGCAATAGATTTGTCATATTTCTGTAATCCTCATCACTTCTTCCAGTCTCGCATCCAACCACAGGACAGTGATTAGTGATTGTGATGTGGACTGAATTAGAACTTAAGTATGTTTCTCCAGAAATAGGAATCTGTACCCCTCTCAGAAATACAGGAACTGAGGTAGACAAAGTAAATTCAAACACTCGGCTCTACAAAAGGAAATTAATGTAGATGCTAATTACGGAAAAATCCTGTTCATGTCTTTCTTTGTAAGGATAAAAACAGTCCCACAATACCAGCCGATCTGAGATCTTGTCGACTACCAAATGTCTAAGGATTTCTAAAAGCAAAGTAGTTGTTTGAACGGTGGCAATACTTTTCCATCATTTTGCATTCTTCCACACAGCATGGATGCAGGCAGGAAAATTGCATGAAGGCAACACAAACATGAAGTGACACAAAACAGGGCCAGAGGTGGGAGTTAGTCACAAGCAAGTCTAATGCTCAAGTCTCAGCAAGTCCAAAATTACTGTGGTGAGAATCAAGCAAGTAAAGTCAAGTCCCTGCTACAAGTCAAACAGGTCAGTCATACGAAATTCTGATGATCTACCCAAGTTTCCACATATAAATCAGTTAAAAGTGGTCAGTTAAGTTAAACAGTTAAATTTTAGTTTCAACATTAATAAAACTGTTGCGGTCTGATTACATCTTATTAATCTAACTGATATTTGACATTTTAAGGCTTCTTGCTACTGTCATCAACATCATAATAATCCTTGAATCCAAATGTTATTATTTTTGGACTAGCCCTCTCCATGATAGCTGCATCATGCATTGGCCTCAGCTGGTCTGCAACGTCCTAGTAGGCTGCCAGGTTTTTTTTGCATTGCACTACAAGTTATCCAATCGTGTTTTTTAAAAAAACATAACTTTCACTACCTAGAAAGTTTCAAATGTTTACTTTAAAAAGTAAAGTCCTTTTGTTTCATCTGTCTTAAGTCTTGAATACCAAGTCTAAGCCAAGTCTTTTATTACTGTTGGCTAGGAAAATATCAAGCCCTTAAATTTGTGACTTAAGTTTGACTTGAGTCAAATCACGTGACTCAAGTCTCCTACATCTGAACGGGGTAATTCCAAACAGGAGGATTCCAACCAGCCAGGACAAAACAAAGAGCCTGGACTGTCGCACAGACATGTTTTAGGTAACACAAGTCTTGTTTTATGGTAAATGGACTGCATTTATATCGCGCTTTTCTGATCTTACAACCACTCAAATCGCTTTACACATCACATTCACCCAAATACACTTTCATACACTAATGGAAAAGGCTGCCATGCACAGTGCCTCTGCTCCAAAACTAACCATTCACACACACTCACAGACCGATGGCTATGGCACAGTATCTTGCCCAAGGATACTTCGATGTGCAGACTCGAGGGAGCTGGGGATCGAACCGCCAATCTTCCAATTAGTGGATGACTCCGGTCTACCACTGAGCCACATACAGAAAATGCATGTGCTGATATGTGTCATTTCAAAATCATTTTGAGTATGTACAGTAAAACAATGGTCCAATTTCCTGGAAAAAGTGAGAGGTGTGTATTTACACAAATATACAGATATGAGTCGCTGTGAAAGAGCCCACTTAGTCACTTGACTCAACCCTGTCAAGCATACTGAAAGGCAGAATTAAGAAAAGTATTTCTACTGATGCAACCTGCTTTGTAGGTAGTGGTCTCAGGTCCGTTTTTACTTTCAATACATCAAGGCAAAAGAGGAGAGGAGGACGCACAGGGATACACAAACATGAAACTCCACTCAGAGGAGAGGAGATGAAAGGGGAGAGCAGACTTCTGTGTCACTGAGTCTGTTGAGCACAAATCATTCTAAGCATTTGTTTATGTTGGACCTGTATTCCTCTCCTCCACCCCCAGTCTCCTCAATAAAACACAGCTTTATGAGTTTACACCCATTTGTACAATTTGAACAGATTATCCTTTGTTCTGGCACGTCGCCCGCAGTGATTTATGAACTATCTGAGTGAACGCATCTGACTTACTGATGTACGCAGATACGTGGTGAAAACGTAATGCAATAAAAAGTTATTCGTCTGAAGTCTCTACCTTGTGGGCTTTGGCAGCTCCCTTTTGTTTTTGGACAGCAGTGATGATGGGATAGATAAGAGAAACCATATCAGTGGCATGCCTGAGTGGACGCAAGAGCACACAGTGTCCCAATTAGGCTATATGAGATTGTACAGCCCAACAGGCCAGTAAGCTATATATATATATATATATTTTATTTTTTTTAAATTAACGTGAGTGGGAGAAAGTGAATAAGAAAAAAAGGTGACTGTGTGTGTGTGAAGGGGACCTCGGAGGATATCTGATATCTCCACATAGGAAGAGATGGGAGGAAATTTTGAATATAGAAAAGCGCTCATGGGCAGATTTGCCTTTAGAGTGAGACAGGTTGGCCCAATTAGAGATGCAGATGACAAAGTACACCTGAGTATGTGTGTGTTCTCTTTGTGTGTGTGCTGCAGTTTGCCTGTCTGCTGTTTTTATGAGTCCTGCAGGCATGTAAAGGGTATTCATTTTTTTCAAGGATAAGTATCTTTCCATGGCAACTGTCTCTTTATATTTCTTACATGAGTATGTGCACAAAAGCATGTGCACACACGGCATCACTGAGGCATATGTAAGGTTGTCATTGATTTTACAAGGACACTGCTGTGAAGTTAGACTCAGCAAACACTCAAGTATTGAACACTATCGATGTCTAAATTTGATGTCCATTGTTGTAGGTTTAAATGGGAGAAAATGGAAAAGCTGCTGATTAAGCACCAAAATGGCAATGTATCACCAAATACAGCGTTTGTGAAGTGACATCTTTATTTTATTGATCTTTTTTTTTTCAATCCGATGGCCCCCACCCCACCCCGACTGCCAATATATTTGTACAAACAGTCCGTGCTTGCTTACAATTGCCTTGTATGCACGCATACAACCACGTCTGGTAGGAGGGACTCTGGATGGAGAAAACAAAACCTAACTCACATCCTGGAGATGAGTCTCAACAATCAACTGTTTTTCTAGGATTTCTACTTACTGCAGCTTTAAGGTGAAACTGATACTTCATTTGATATCTTTTTTTCCTACTTCATTCGATACCCATCATATGAATGGAAGGATTCCAGAAATAATCCTTCGGCATTTTCACTTCACACAAAGTCATTTCTTTCTAGATCTGGGTACAAAAAGGATCAAATGCAGATATCCATTGACTGGAGAAGTTCCAATACTACTTGGTGCTGGGTTATTCTGATCAAAATCTTAATGCGATATTCCACTTTGTTAGAATAAGCCACTCAGTATGTACTCACCACTATGCCGATGTGATGATGGGTGAAGATCTTCAGTTCACAAAACAATCCTGGAGTTTTAGGAGAAACAGGGTAGCAGCCTCATCCAGTACAATGGCAGTGAACGGTGACCACGGATAAAACGTTTAAAAAAGCACACAAAACAAACACAAACACAAAATTTACACCATGTTTTTAGCAGAAATGTCAACTGTAGCATGTAGCCGGTAGGATGTAAACATGACGTTGATCTCGCGAGACTTCGTATATATATTAATGGACGCACGTTCGGAAGTCTCGCGAGATCGACGCCATGTTTACATCCTACCAGCTACATGCTACAGTTGATATTTCTGCTAAAAACATGGTGTAAATGGCGTCTTTTGCGGTTAATTTTTAATGTCGCGGCTCGCGGACACTTGGATTACACCACACAAGCAGGATGGAGACATTTTGTGTTTGTTTTGTGTGCTTTTTTTTAAACGTTTTATCCGTGGTCACCATTCACTGCCACTGTACTGGATGAGGCTGCTACCCTGTTTCTCCTAAAACTCCAGGATTGTTTTGTCAACTGAAGACCTTCACCCATCATCACATCGGCATAGTGGTGAGTACATACTGAGTGGCTTATTCTAACAAGGTGGAATATCGCTTTAAATGGTATCGATTATCAGTACCCAGCCCTCAGCACATGTGCCCAACTTTTCCTTTCTCCTCTCTCCATTTCATTGCAGAGAAAGCAGTAGCGGCCAACTCAATATCTGAACATCATCGCAGGAGGAAATGTCACAGAGCAACGCACCCCCAGTCATTCAACCCACTATTCTTTTAGCTGACATAATGTTGCGGTCATAACCAAATGAGGGCCCAGAGGAGGTGGGCGGCTTCTGACTGTTCTGCTTTGCTCTTGCAGGGAAAGTCCTAGCCAAATTCCAACTCTGACAGAATGCAGGATGCAGGCGCCCCCGCCCCCCTGGGACCGGAGCAGCAGGAGGAGAGCTGGGAGCGCCATGGATAGAACTGGAGGAGCCCAATGTGAGTCATCAGAGTCAGGTGTTCCAATGATAACACAGGAGTCAGGGATTGTCCATGAATGTGGTTGATGTAACTACATTTCTTGATAACAAAAATATTTTCCTGATTCAGAGATTATTTATGTGAATCATTTGGGCTGAATTTTGATATAATGTTTCAGTAAGTGATTGAGTAAGCTGGAAAACACGTATCATTCTGAGCAGTATTTGAGAATGAACAATGGTGTGGTTGGTTATGACTGCGGGATAACAGAGATGAATCGCTGATTTTAACACCATCTTGGATGGCAAGAAATTATGCACAGGCCCTTCGCCATAAATAAGATTCATTAAGACGCTGATAAATGCCCATTTCATATTATCGCCATATTTTCTCATCAGGGCACTTTCTGAATGAATCAATACTGGTCTTGGTGGTGATTAGAGCGCTGATGGATCAGAGCCAGGCTGCCCTTTTAATGGTAAGATTTTCCATCAACATGACTCCGGATCACTCTTATTCATCATAATAGGTAAGGACATGGGCATATGGAAACCTTCGTTTCCCTGCAGCATCATTAAGGTGACTGATTGTAGATATGGCCTGTCACTCCGCCACATAGTCAGTCGTCTGATGAAGAGAATTCATATTCAGAAGGTCTCACTTTCATTAATCTGGGGCTCGACTACACTGAAAGAAAGAGACCTAATGAAAACATAAGTGACCTTGGGATAATATACACTCCTGTGTGGCTTTTCTGTTGCAGACACACACACATCCCCTCACCCCTCTCCTCTTCCTTACAAAGTGGCATAAGAAAACAAAACAGACCATGAGGGATAGACACAGCCTGTCTCTTAGAAGCCCATCACTGTGACATATGACATTGACAGACAGATGCTGGAAAACAGATTTTCTCCTCCACCCCTCAGACATTTGTCTTTCACCTCCTGTTTGTTCCTGCATGGATCAAATAGTAGAAGATGTGAGCCAGATGCTAGACTGTCTGCTGACTAGACTCAGTTACCCAACACTGCAACTGATTCACCGACTCTTTCTGGCAATGTATCCTCATTTTAAAAATAAATCCCACACATTTGGCATCAGAATAGCTTACTGTAGGACTTTAATGAGCCAAAGTTTACATAAAAAGCATAACAGACATGCCTGCTTCTCTGTTAGGATCTTCTGTGTTTAGTGCCGCATTTAATAAGCAGAAAAAATGCAGAATACACTGTAGAGGTCCATACTTATGAAAACCTATATTGAATCACCATAGTCCTACCTTGCCTGTTACAAAATGGGTGCTCAATCACCTTAGAAAAGCAGAGCTATAGGATTTTTTTAAATGAGGAAACACTGCCACCTGGAGGTTATCAAAACATCTCCTGAAATAATTCTTATCAAACTAACCATGATGAATACTGGATTCATTCAAGTTTACCATGTTCCCAGGAAAAGCGGAGCCACATAACTCAGCTTCTGTAAACTGTGTGCACAACTTATGTCACCTTGCCTCTGCATTTAAAATGATACCATAATATTTAGAACACTCATAACACCATAAACTACAATGGTAAAATATTTATATCAAGCTGACATTTCAGTAAAATTGTCACAAGGGATAGGCCTACAATTTGAAGACATAAAAATGCAACACCTTTTGAATAAATATAATAAATAATAAATACTAATAAACATGTGACAATTTTTCTTCCACAACATGCTTTAGCCTTCTTTTTTTCTGCCTTCATTGGTTTCTGATTTTCTCAATGTTGCCTACAAGAACTAAAAAGTGTTATCCTGTCCTTTCTTAACTGAGAGCACTGCAGTGTGGGGCTACAACTCACTATTGTTTTCATTGTTAATTCATCTGTTGATTATTTTCTTGATGACTCGATTAGTTTGATCCGTAAAATATCAGAAAATGGTGAAAAATGTTGATCAGTGTTTCCCAAAGAAAGCCCAAGATAACATCCTAAAATGTCTTGTTTTATCCACAAGCTGAAGATATTCAGTTTACGGTCCAAAATAAACTAAGGAAACCAGAAAATATTCACATTTAAGAAAATGTGAGTGAATTTTGACTTTTTTTTTTTTTCTTAAAAAACTCAAACTGATGAATCAGTTCTCCAAAATAGTTAGTGATTAATTTAATAGCTGACAACAAATATATTAATCCTTGCAAGTCTACCACAGTGTACCTGGATTTCATGTTAGGCAAGCCACCATCCAAATTCCTGAATAACATTCCTTCACCGAGGGAGGGGGGGATCATTAATTGCACCTCTGTGGCATTTTTATGGAGTTTTGGAAATGGCTGGATGGCTCCAGTAAGGCAAAAAAAAACGAGGGGAAGAAAGAAAGTTGACAGAGACTGAGTGCAAAGGGACCCCTCGAGGGCACCACATTTATCAGTTTAGAAAACATATGGGGTGGAGGCCATGTCTGACATGCATCTGAGCCAGTGGGATCAAAGAAACAATGCAGTTTGAGGCCATCCAAAATATATCAAGACCATGTCCGTAATAAGCTGGACAAGTCTGAAAGCTCAACTTTTCCTCTGCATTTTAGCCAAGTATCCGTTCCCCACCACCATGGCATTTCAGGCATCCAAAATAAAGCTTTCCCAAAACAGATCAATTCAAAAAGTCTTTCTTTTAATGGGAGGATGCGGAAAACAAAGTTATTGCAAAACATTGTGAGGCTTCAATAGACACAGTCATGTGGCATCTGGCAGACATTAATGTTAACAATGAAAATTCACTGTCCCCTTGAAAGCTTCATTTATAGTCTCAGCGCAGTACAGGTCTCGTCATTACCTGTTTATGATGACTGAATATGAACAACTAATGTACGTGTTTGGTGACAATAAAGAAGCAGGGTGTAGGATTTAGCATTTAGCGGTGAGCTGGCAGACTGCAAACACCTTATGCATTCTCCTCCTCCAAACACGCAGGAGATCCCACAGTGGCTGTGAAACTGTTTGGTTTGCCTGTTCTAGACGACTGTAGAAACATGGTGGTGCAACACGGTGGCCTCCATGGAAAAATTACCCACACCCTTCGTATAAACTACTCATTCTAAGGTAATGAAAACAACTGTGCTTATTTTCAGGTGATTATACACTGATGAAATATCATAATTATGAAAATTATATTCCATTTCTGCTATATTCTGCCAATAAATCCCCTGTGATCATGTAGACCAGGAGGCAACAGAACTAATGTTTAACCTGCTGAGTAACCATGCTGTGTCCATCCTAATTATTAACAAATGATGTATGATGATGATGTAGTGTAGAAATGAGGAAAAGAGGAATAACCCCTTGTTGTCAGCAGTTCAGGCAGCAGGGTAAGTTTAGTTGTTTTTTTTTTAGCTCACCTTTGGTTGAACATGCCTCTGAAGTTGTAGTTAGCTCTGTAGTTGGGCATGGGCTTGGGATCCAAAGGCCTGTAGATAGCTGGCTCCCCTCTCTTCATAGCCAGACCATTCAGCTCCACTGTGGGTGTTATACTGCCTGTATGTAAGAATCAATATGATAGATTAAATCTGTAGTAAAAATTAATGCTATTTGACATGAGCGAATAAAAACAGGGGTGCACAATATGGTTTTTTTTCAGCTGATACATCTCGTGGCTGTTACCGATAAAATAACTGATCATTTCTCAAGTTTTAGTTTTAAACAGAAGTTCATATAACCTGTAGTTTATGCAGGCGTGAGGGTAAGAAAGGTTAAGGTGTAATGAACAAAGATAAACGATTTAATACTCCAGCTCTGACTGAGCCAAATCTACCTGATATCACTATTACAACAAAACAAAGAACAGCTCTGACTCTTCAAATGTTCGTTTTTGTTCTAGTAAAATTCATTCATCAAAATAACTTTTATAGAGCAGATACACAGATACCAATAAAGATCAATAAAGCCATGATAGGCCTGAACAATGCATCCCTGAATGAAACTTTAAAAACTGCAGAAAAAATGTTTCTGAGGCTCCAAATTCAGTTTTCGGAATATAACGGAGGGGCATCACCTTTAGTTAAGTTAAAAGGATAGTTCAGATTATCTGAAGTGGGACTGTATGGTGTACTTATCCATAATCAGTGTTTTACCTTCAGTAGATGGTGACTGACACATCCCCCGTTTGGAGAAGCAGAGAGGAGCACCAGCATAGAAGCCAATAGGCTTCATAGGGCCATCTAATGCTATGAACAGTGTCAGCAAAGTTAGGCAATATTTCAAATATTGTCACAGCTTTACTTTGCCAAACACCAAAAAAGACCTAACAGATTGCAGCAATGGTAGACCAACAATTACTGTGTTCTGTGAGGTAAAATTACTGATTTTGTCTATGGAGCTTGAAGAGAGCCATATTTGGCTTATATAATGGTCATCAGAAATGGTTATCTGATGACAAAGTTAAACAGAGAAAATATTCTAATATAGTGCAGACTTCAAATTGATATGGATTTTTTTGAGGTGGATTTTTTTTTAGTGGCTAAAATACCTTTTGTTGTTGACCCTGTCCACAGCAGTACAAAGCTTATCTTCTATGCTGGTACTACTCTCTGCTTCTCCTAACTGGGGGCGTGCTGACCAGCATCTACTGCAGCTAATACGCTGACTATTGAGAAGAATCTCACACAAACTATCCCAATAAAATATGAGGATGTCTGTATTCAACCTTTCCTACCTGTCTGACTGTGTATGATGCGTGCACTGCTAATCCCACAGCTCCCCATGGATGTTGCATAACCTATCACTAGGCTTTCTTAATCCCATTAAGAGGTTGACTATGAGGTCTTTCACTACAACAAAGCCACAGAGGGCAGGAGAGGTAAGACAGGCTGGTGGTATTAATTTGGCCAGAGACAAAACATAAGCCTGCACTTAGGCTTTATTGGGAGGGTCTGTACTTCCTTTGTTCAGTACATGGATTATCTAAATATATCCAGAACTACAGCTGGAAGCCAGAGTCCTCCAGGTGAAAATCCTAAATATGGAAGCATCTCATTAATAATGCAAATAGGAAGGCACCACGTTGCCGCGTTTCTTCTCCTCAACTTTAAATTCAACCCCCTTCTTTATGATCACACATGCACATGAGTAGTAGTGACTGACAGCAAAACACTGCTCTCTGAAGTGACTTTAGAGACCTCCCTATATCCCCCCAAATGGATGTGCCTCATTTCATCTATACACTTGGACAGTAGAGGGCACTAATGCAACCTTAAAGGAACAGTTCAGGTTTTCATGAACCAGGCTCGTCAGGCAGAAATGAACACTTTTTAAACACTTTAAACCATAACACCAAATTTGAAAACATCTTTAGTGAAATGTTGGTGCTGCCTTCACATAACTCTCTGTATCAGCTACTTTGATAACTAGCTACATGCTACAGAGAGGTCATATGAGAATAAAGCTTTATAACTAGACTAAAAATGGTGCATTATGTTTTGGGTGCTGGTGTTTTGGTTAAAGATATCATTGTTAATTGGCCCAACATGCTGCCGTTAATGTATGTTAACATCAGCTCCAGGCTACCTGGGATATTGTGCACTTATGTCCATGCATTGATAGCTCTACCAATGACTAACTCAAATCAGTGGATGCAGCAGCTTCTAAGGATGTATGATAAAGACTGAGGCTGATACATTATCATTTCTTATTCAGATGATGGAATTATAGCTATCAGCTGTAACAACATCTGAATTGACAGATAATGTCAAAGCATTTCTTTTTCATTCTGAGGCAAAATGCTCTATGAAAACCAAAGTATGTTTGTGAAGTTTTTTGATGTGCTTTATATTACTAGAAAAAACCAAATGAACATTTAAAGAGAACTGTTCTTTGTTTTTGTTGTAATAGTTATATCACTTAGGTTCGGTTATGTCAGGGCTATATAATATTGTCAACCATCTGACCTCACTGCATCTTCACCTTTCTAGCCATCAGGAGTGCTTAAACTACAAGTTATATGAACTTATTTTTGCAACACAAAAATGTGAAATTATCAGTTCTCATGAGGGTATCAGCCATAAGGAGCAGGTAATAATCAGTTATCAGCATCGGCTGCAAAAAGCCCATATCATGCATCCAAGAATCTTTGGCAGTAGCTCAGTCTCGGGGGACTTGGCCTGGAAACCGGAGGGTGGGCAGTTCAAATCCAGCACAGACCAGTCAGTACAAAGTGTGCTGCTCAGCCCGCCTGACTGTGTGGCAGCTCCATCACTCAAACACCAAACTATACCATGGCTTTCGGGGGCACTCACTCGTATATCTAAAAATAGTGCAATTTTATGCATGATCCATGTCTGTGAACATACAGACAAAAAGAAATGTATGGCAAAAATAGCATACTGTTAATATTTAAGAGATCATGTTTGCAATCATGTTTTCAGGGAAGCTCATGTCTTATTTAGGAGCCAAGTTTCCTCTGGTTACCCTGCGAGTACTGTGTGAATGTCAGCTTGTGTGTATATGTGAATTTTCCCCATGGGGATCAATAAAGTAAGTCTTCTTCTTCAATCTGCCACTTAAAATGAAAAAATATAATGTCCCTCTTGCCCCTCCATACCTTTACTGTCATTTCTTACAGTGGCTTCTGTCATACAGTCAGTTTTTGATCATTCATACATAGCATGTAACAAGAAATATGCAATTCCATGGATGACTTGTTTTACCACTGCCTCCACTCTCACACATTTAACTAAGACTACTGAATACGTTATATGATCTGTGCTCAATTTGAAATAACATGCTGCGAAACCAAGATTAGATGTCAGTGAGATGTGAACATGATCGAGAATTTTACAAGCAGTTTGACCTAAAAATGGGAGCTGATTGTGTTGCTTAAGACTGAATTATTAAGTGTGGAAAAAAAAGTTTAGCTCAAGGGCATATTTCTCATTCTAATACTTGAACAGTAAAATACAGTACAAATAGCAGGAGCTGCAAACAGCTTTCCTGCTCTGAAAACTTAAGCTCACTACTGACAACCTTAATGAGAAGCTTAATGGGTCCACTTTTTTTCTGACAGGTCATTATTCCATCTTACTTTGTTTGGCTGCTGCAGTCAGTATCTGTTTCCTGCTGCTGACGTTGAGGCACAGCTGCAGAAACAAAAAGTGGCTATATTTTCTATTTATAAATATCTTAAAAGTATAAACATAAATGAGACATGGATTAGTGTTTGCACTCTGGGCTGTCTCCATTTCCTCAAAATAGGTCACATTTTGTGCAATTCGAGCAATGCTGATGACAAATATTGACTTGCCTTGTAGCTTTTACCAAATTCAACCTGTTTCAGTTAAAACTGTCCACTTGTACCAAATATTCCAGGCACAGTAAACGCTAAAATGTGGTTTTGTTGTGGTTGTGGTACCTGGGTTGCTGTTGATGTCCACTTTAGGGGAGCGGGGCGCTGGCCTGGGAAGTACACTCTCTTCCAGCGCTTTGGCGGCGGTGGAGTGCTGGGCCTTTTTAATGCTGGTGCCCTCGGCCTCCCACACCTGTTCCCCAAGAGTCAGCTGCACGGTGAAGATCTGGAACAGTGACACCCAGAGGGAGAGACATTATTACCCGACGGCTACACTACATTTTTACCAACATCCCTCTGGAACCCATATGGCATGAGCTGTACTCTGCATGACCAATATTGGTTTGTGAGCATTACTTTAAAAACTGAAGCATTACATAAGGAAATGCCATAAATAAACAAGGATTATATCAACACGAACATTAACTTTTGAACACATTCAATGACTGATCACTTCAAAATACAACTGGACATAGTGCTGAGACTCTTTAGATGAAGTAGTTAAATTTGTTGTCATGCCACCATCACTCACTTCATGAAATTTCAGAGTCATTGCTGGAGTGGTATAGCAGATGAAAGACAATCCACCTTTTCAGCTTCAGCGTCACGTCCCCATTCCCTTACCTTAGCATGTGCAGGGCCTCTCTCATTGAGGAGCTTGTACTGTGGTTGGATCCTATTGAAACGGGCTAACTCATTCACCAAACACATTGGAGTTTTCTCTTTAGGGTTTGCCATGTTCTCCTGGGGCGGGCCTAAAACATAGCACAGCAGAATACTTGGGACACAGGGCAACATGGTTACAGTATCAGAGACAGAAATATATACATACATAATTATCATGTATTGATTAATAAATGCCATATATTGATTAAAGAGACAGTTCAACCCAAAGTCAAATTCTTTTTTCCTTACCTATGGTGCTGTTTATCTGTCTAGACTGTTTTGGTGTGAGTTGCCAAGTTTTCGAAATGTTGGCTGTAGAGACGTCTGCCTTCTCTCCAATGTAACAGAACTAGATGGCACTCACCTTGTGCTGCTCAAAAGGGGCAAAGAAAATAGATTTGAAAAACTCATCAGGATGATGAATGAACCAAATACTCGTGGATGAGAGGCTCGTGCTTGTGAAAGCACAGGATGCAAAAATTAATGGCGTTCTCCCCAGCTGAGCTGTAGTTTCTCATCCATGACTAAATGCACACTTCCTTCTGCATGGTGATGCGGTTGGCGGATGTAGTTTGGTAGAAAGAAAGTAGTTCCTATGAGAAACTGCTCACAACAAGGTCTGTGGAGTATCTTGAGTGACTGGGTTATGGTTTCTGGAAAGAGACACTGCTGTTGAGTTTTTTCAAATGTGTCGGGTTTTTGTGGTGCTTTGAGCACCACAAGCCGAGTGCCATCTAGTTCCATTATATTCGAGAAAAGGCAGACATCTCCGAAATATCTCCAAAACTCTGCAACTCACACCAACACAATCGAAATAGATAAATGGCACTGCAGGTAAGAGGAATAATACGTAGTTTGGATTTGGGGATTAACTGTCCCTGTAAGTGGCAGATCACATGACTGAAACGGGATACTCGTATATTGAAGCATGGATCAGAGATTTTGTATAACACAACTTTCACATGTAATTATCATGTCTTGCGCACAAGAAACAAAATTAAGTAAACAAAACACTCATGAAACAAATGAGCTAATTTGTAGAAAAAGACATGAGCATTGTTCAATAGATTTTCCCTCTTCAGCAGATGAACAGGGGCTCAGGTGTGTTTTCATTTGTCTGAAAGCTACTACAGGCTTGTGATTGTCATTCAAGAGTGTGGCTTATAGTGCTGTCAGTTTAATGATAAGAAATATTATCAGGGTTACCTGATCAAAACAGCACAATTTTAACAATAAGCAGTGGAGTGAACAGGAGCTCCAGGTCTGTAACTGCCTCCCCAATTCATGTTTTTTTAATCGAGAAACACATTATGCATGCAGGCATAACATTAATCTTGAGGTAGGTTGTCTACATGGGTCATTGGTGAGTGAAACCCTTCACCACTGACAGATGAGGTTTGTGACAAGCTCTAATCATGATTAGGTCTATTCTGATAATAGTATTTTTTGTCTTTTTTCATTTAATATTCTTATATGAGAACCACACAATAATAACTGTACAATGGTGGCACATTTGCAGCACTGAAACATTTCATCTTTCTTAGACGCCTGTGGCAACCCAAAACAGAGGATGCTGCTGATGAGATGCCAGTAGTTCATTATTTGTGGGACATCAAATAAACATCATTAATAATAATTAAGACCACAAACTAATGCAAAATTATCTTCATTTCCCCTGAAGGAGAGTTGACGTTCTACCTGGCGATGTGGCAGACACAGGGGCGTCCCCATATCCGACTGCAGGAGCAGGGCAGGCGGGTGTGGGGGCCGGGCCTGTGCCATTGACGGAGGGCTGCAGACCCAGGGATCCTGGGCTGGCCATGGCCGTCGGGGGAACTCCGGGGGAGAGGCCAGGACCAGCCAGGGGTGCTGAGGTCTGTACTTTCACTTGAGCCATGCTCTATTCCTGGAAGCACATAACAAGTAACAACTTTTAAGTTTAATCATATCACTTTAAACAGACTAATGCTGGACAAAATCTGAGCTGTCTGATTAAAAAAAAATTCATATTCATAATTGAAAAAGGTTTTTGTACAATTAAAGGTTGTTCAGTGTCATTTGACAGATTTCTGTGGGCCTGGAGAGCAGACTTTAAACTGAGCAGCCCGAGGCCTATCTCACATTCTGATCCACTGGCAGCTAATACAGCCAGACAATGAAGCTTTATTTGAAGGAGCTTTGCTCATGTTACTGCTGCTAAGCTCCCCGGAAAAAGGACAGAATCCTGTGATAGCAGCCCGAACAAGACAATGGACGCTCAATCACATTTTATTCAAGGCTAAAGAAAGCTACGAAGGCCTACATGAAGTAGACATAGGCTAACATGAACAGCAGAGAGGGTCCAACAATCCAGTAAAAGTTAACAAAACACACATTAACTTCTTTATCTTTTTGTGCATACATGCAATATTTTAATGAGTGCAATTAAACACAGGACACAGCCTGTGGCTATGCAGTATAAGTAACATAATATGCTACCATGTGTTATTCATCAATGAAAGATTAAGATAGGGAGGGTAAAATGTAGAAAAACTAATTAAAAGGTACAAACTGTATCACACTATCTTGCCAAGATGTCTCCACTACTGGTTCATATTAATATGTGGCAAGAACTGAAGGGATGTGAGGGAAATTCTTTTCACATCCCCACAGTGGTCAGAGCGAAGGGTCAGACACAGAACTGAACCCCCGGAGTGTGGGGAAATTGTACTTGTACTCTTTATTAAATGCTGGATTTGGACCTGGCACCTCCAGGTGATGGACAATGGACAATATCACCCTGTCATAGCAAGGGTTGTTAAAAAAGTATCAAAGTTACATTACTTTTTCTACACCACATATTTAAAATAATTCAGTATCTGTATTGAAATTACCAAAGATTTGAAAAAAAAAACCTTAGTGTTCATTCAAAACCTCAGTTCACTTAATTCTTTATTTTCCAGTCTGAAATTAGGCTTGCAGCAAAACCAGACAGTGTTAAGTGACTTTTTCTGTACTGGCACTGTGTGCTTTGTTTTCCTTTTGCCATGGTTTCGATAAAAGCATTGTGTATCTTCTTTTTTATACTAGTATCAAATTTAAAATTCTAGTGTCATGACAACTCTAGTTACAGTGAAATAACCTCTAAGATCATAGAATTGAGGGCACAAAAATATCAATGTCTTATTCTTCGGTCAATAGTGGAGACGTACAAGTAATGTAAGAAAATATCAACACACTTCACAATTTTATGTTTTGTGATTCTGATCGATTCTCAAAAACAATGTATTGTGACATATGCATAGATTCATGGTTCATTTTGTGTTGTGTTTAAACCCCTGACTGCTAGATAACACTGGTGTTATCTATCTTCACTGTTCTGATTGCATGAAAGCTAAACTTTTTGTATGCATATGGTGGTATGTCCTTTATACTTACAGTTTTCAAAAAAAACTTTATTTAAAAAAAAAAACAATATATGACCTTACTTACAGTATTGCAATATATTGCAGTATACTGAACTGAAAACCCTGTATCATATTGCCAGATTTGTGCCAATACACAGCTCTAATATCGATACTGTGTATTGGATCAGCACATCTCTATTGGTCACTTTATGAAATGCTGGCTTTGGACCCCGCACCTCCAGGTGATGAACAATATTTTTAATCATAATGTCACCCTGAAATAATCTATAAGACCATAAAATTGACCTTACAAAATAACAATTTCTTCATCTTCAGTCAATAGTTTTAATTGAGACATTTTTGACATATTACACAGGTCACATTGGTCAACTGAGACCAGGGCTGGGTGCCAAACTTCAATACTTTCATGGCACCGACCAATGCTTCAATACTATTGAGTATCGAGAAATGCCTTGTTGTTTGATACTAAATTTCAATACATAAGGAGTTAAGATAGTTATTGGTATTTTATATAGTTCACTACTATACAGGTTTCTTCATTTCTTTCTTCTCTCTTTCTCATTTCTTCTCATCTTGTTATCCAGGTTGAAAGTGCTCAGAGTAAAAACAGTTTCTTCAGCTGTTTCTAAGTCTTTGATCAGCTTCTTCCTTTAAAATGAGTTATTGAACCATAATGTGTAATGTAATTTTCTTCAAGTTATAATACATTTGGTATCAGAAAAAAAAGCATAATTCAAGAAGCTTTATCAAAGCCAAGGTATCGATGCCTATATAAAAAAAATGTTTGAAAGGCACTGAGCCCTTACTGAGAAAGTTTTTCAGATTCAGGTTTTGAGATGTTTTCATGAGCTGCTTCACTGCTCGAAATCATGATTACAGGTGTCCATTGTTTACAGATGATGGGCATGATTGGACAGGTGTAAACAACAGAACAGTGACATGTCATTAAAACGGCTTATATTGACTACATCCCCAAAATGAAATGCAAGTTTCCCTCTGATCTGTGACCTTAATTCATTGCATCCAATCGATTGTTTGTCCTGTTAGTATTTTCCTTGCATCTTACATGCCCCTGAGGTTTTCGGGGTCACAATCTTTCTTGCTTTTCTTTCCCTCTGTCACAGCAACGTGCACAAATACAATACCAAACATCAACGTAAATGTATGTCTGTCGTGCACACTAAGTTGAATATGGAGGTGGTTTGACTGGCAGAGCTACAGGGTTGTCTCCTGCAACCCCCTGAACTGAACCTACATTACAGCTTCGACTGTGTCCAGCAGCTTAGCAGGAAGCTAACGTTACCACCGAGAAAACGGTATTTCCTGCAAATGTCAGCTCCTAAAAACAAACCAACACAACTTGCAAGCATGCATACTGTCATGAATATGTCGGTGTGATTTCTCCTGATGAATATACAACACCTAGCCGCTTCTAGTAACGCTAGTTTAGCCGGTTAACGTTCATCATGGCTGATCGGCCGAGCACCCCTCTTGCTAGCATCTCCATACCGCCCCATCCTCCACTAAAGTCTGGGGCATTTCAGTCCACCGCAACATCACACACGGACTGTCGACAGCGTGACGAACAATTCAGACAATATCCGACAACAAGGGGGAAATATTTTAGGGTATTTTTTACCTTTGTCCAGGGCCAGACCCCAGTTACACCTCCGACATTGGCAAACACTAAAGAGAACTGGATGGAAGAGGGAACAGACCACGTTATTTGTCTGGGTAAAACATTAAAATATGTCCCATTAGAGGCACACGACTGGTCATTTTGATATGTTATGTATAAAGTTTGTGTTTTGTTTGTGTGATCAGTGTCAAGTATCGCATATCGCTAAGTTACCATCGTTACAGTTTGAGCTGAATCTTGAATGAATCGACCACCCCCGCGGTGACGTGAATGGTTCAGTCCTGGTTTGCTACCTCAGACTCTGGAACAGTGCAACTTTGATTCAGAGCGAAAAATGAACCTTTTCAAACTTGCTTTCTGCACACCACATTCATGCTGATTAATTTAGTCTTATATTAAAAATTTGAGTAAAATGGGCCTTATATTATTTGAATAATATTAACATTATATTTAAATAATGCATTTCGGAACAGGTATTACTGAAAATAAATCACTTGGGTTATTGTTCTTCCTACTAGAGACTTTGATTATTACGTTAATTATATTATACTATATTACTATACCCAATGCACTTACCCATACATGTTAGCACTGATAAATAGGGATGTAATGATAAAGTCAACAATACGATATTTATCACAAAATTAGTAAACAAAGAAAATTGATGACTTGAAAAATGTCCTTTATTTATTTATTTATTTATTTATTTTAAATCTGATGTATACAGCATTTTTTGTTTAAATTTAAAGTGTTTCTGCTTTCTTTATTCAATAAAATACAATACAAGTAGCCGGCCATGACCTCAGCATGTACAAAAAAATATCATGAACTGTCTCTGACATTGAATGCTTGAATTATTATGTACAATTGCAAAACAAAAACAAAGCAACAGTCCTTAAAATAAAACTAATAAAATAAAATAATAACAGTTCGGTACAATACTTATATACTTATATTACTTTCAAAATACTTGTGACTGCAAAATTATTAATTATTAAGACTTTTTATGTTATAAATGACGTATTAATAAGACTAAAACCACTTAAGATTTCTGTTGCAATATGTGTTATGTCTTATAATGTCTGTACTATTAGGGCTGGACTGTTTTCCCAGACAGCAAACAGCCACATATAGACTGTAAAAATAAACTGTTTTAACTTTAAAAAGTTGGTGTCCAAATTGCCTTAACATTTTACAGTGACTGAATTTGAAAAGACAATTTGAGTTGATTTTGTGAAGATTCAAAACAAATAAGCTTTTCTAGTCAAATAAACTTGATATTAATTCAGTTGTACGTGGGAAAAAAAACACGTTCAATAAGCTTAAGATATTAAGTTGAACCAACAACTCAAATATTTATAACATTTAACATTTATTAGAATCTATTTAGTTATGAGGGGTTATGGTTAGGTTAGGGGTCTGAGGGGGTTTGGACTGAATGAGACCACTAGATGGTGCCACTAAACCACTTTTTCTTGAGTTTTATCCCATTCGGGTACTCAAATTTCTTAGCCTGTGTGCCTCTTTTGCTAAATAACAGGGGGCCAGTTAATAAACATTAATGTTATTTATTTAATTTAAAGCTTATTATTTATTTTGTATATTTCAGATACAATGAATGTACATTTTTTAAAAATCCCATAACTAATTTTCCTCCAAAAGTCATTATTTTCCAATTAAGTGTTTTTTTCTTTTTAACTTATTAGTGTCCTAAGTAGATCAACTTGGTGTATGGACTGACAGATGAATCAGATATTTTACTGTATTTAATAAGTGCAACTGCATTTTAGGTGCAAATGCTTTGGTATGTTTGAAGTACTTCATACAACACGTAACATATCTGGAACCTCTTCCATCATGCAACCACTGAAATGTTGGAATGATTCATAAACAAACCAGAAAACATAACTGCTCCTATCGGGGACAAAATAAAAGGGATATTTATGCTCTTTCAGTGTGAAATAAACATTTACGGGAACAGAATTATCTTTTTCTGAGTATACTTTGATCCTTGTCAGCTAATAGTTGTCTTCCCCTGCATAGCTCACTATCTGAAAGGCCGTCAAAACTTCCAGGGTCCAGATCAAGTCTTTCCTTCTACAAAAATGAAATACTGGTTTCTTCCTGTTTTTCATCTCTTCCTTGCAGTTAAAAATCTGGCTTAAAGGTCATGACTCTCACAATGGTGAACTGTGATGATTTTCCTTAAATGATGAATATCAGCATATACAAAACAACAAAAAACTCTAAATGTTAATGAAGACTAACTGATGAGGGACACTTTTAAGCTTGGTCAACAACATAATATTGATATTTTGTCGATGTAATTCCACATGGCTGACTGGGTGCATCGCACACTTACAATGAGAAGTTTTTTTGGTGCACTGCAAATATTGCTTAATAGATTTGATCATTTGACTCCTAAACACTGCTGTCAGCAGTTTCTATGAGTCAATATGTTTTTCTGTCACAATGTGAAGTTTCTCGACATCCTCAATGAAACTTACATGTCCTCAAACATATTTTTTGGATACTTCTGGCAAACGCAACGTGATTTTCTTTCTGAATTTGGCAGTCATCATCCTCATTCCCACCTACACTCCTTTAAAGTGGAACAATTTAGTTTTAATTTATGTCAGCATAAAATCCAAAAGGCTTTCACAGGGTGCAGAAAAAGACACATAAGCATTACATATTCAAACATTGTGCAAACCAAGGTTGAATAAAAGTGAATCTTTGCTTTTATTATTGATTATGAAAATGAACAGGCACCTATTACATGGAGCTTGCACATCCCAGAACAAAAATTTCAAATATAAATAACACACCCTCATTAGTGTTGATCACTCACAACAACCTGCAAGCTAAGAGTTCAAACCACATTGAAAAAGGAAAAAAAAAATAAAAATAAAATAAAACTAGGAAGAAAAGAAAAAACAAACATGTCACATCCAAACCCTTGTAACATATTCACTCGTAAGTATTTTCAAATCTCTTCTGATCCACTGCCCACTGGGTGAAGGCTTCTTGTCCCCACATGAATGCTGTCGTGACTGCATTTACACAATCATCTCAGTCCTATTGTCTTTTTCTTACAGCATGGTGACAGCAGACAAGACCGTTACGATGAAGCTAATAATAAAAAATAAAAAATAAAAAAAATCATTGGTTAAATAGATGTCTTTAAGTTATCAATATAGTTTTTGAGATAGCGGTGTGCTGTGGTAATCTCCTCTACAGTATAGAGTATCATCACATTCACTCAAGTTTATTCAAGAAAACTCAGCTAGACCCTGGGAAAAAAAAAAAAGCAAATGCAATACAAACAAACCCAAGATGGAAAATTCAAGTATCTCTGACTGGATGGCGATAAACATTTCTTTAGGAATGGAGTGATTACAGTCTGAAATAATGAGCCTCTTGAGGTGAGGTTTGTAATATCCATCCCATAAACCATTAACCTAAGGTATGGAAAGACTAAAAGTTGTCACAATGTCTGATGCCAATAAGAAAAAGTAGGGTTTAAAATTGCATGCACCCCCACTGTAAAACTACTAAACTTTTTATGTATTTTTTTTTTAACCAACAATAGTGTTTGTTGCTGTCTGTACACATCCTAATTAGCAAAAGATGCAGGCTAAGTTCCAATGAAATAAAGCACTCCTATTATTATCATTCGGCAATAAAGTAAATGCATCCTCTGCTAATTTCTTTCACATCATCCAACGATTTAAAGACTTATATACAATAGTTTCAGACATGTTATAAGTTTACAACATAACAGTCTCTTTTGGTGAAAATATAGTTAAATTCAAAATATCTGATAGGTATCTTTTTAGAGGTGATCTCTTTATTGAAAAAAGTACCTGAGCCAAAACTCTGACCAGGGGGAATCACAAAAGCCTCGTCTCTTTTAACAACTTCTATAAAGAATCTCCTTTTCGTCATTCATTACCGTTCAGGAGAACAAAGATTTAAATTAAATAACAAATACAAAAAAAAAAAAAAAGAATTTTTTTTTAAAAACATACTGACCCATCAAAACAACCCCCCTTTTCAAAGTATCAGCTAGTTGAAAAAAAAAAAAAAAGTACAAAAAAGAACTCAAGACATTTTAAAATCAAACATTTTTAGAAGATTAAAGCATGAAATAAAATCCTTTAAAAAATATTATCGTACAAATAAAAATGGATCATGCGACAATGTTCTCTTACAGACATTCTTTAAATGGAAGAGAGGCCGCTGCACATCTTCGAGGCTGGACAAGTGAACACTACACGAGTTCAGCCCACCTTTACGAGGAGACGTACACCGAGAGGTCATCAGCTGACTAAAGAGATCTGTTTGATTCCCGTCTGTACCGACATTCTGTCCAACAGCAGGAAGAACTGCAGCCAGGTCTCGAGTTGGAAGATGAAGAAGAAAACTGTCTACTTTTTGATACAGTGTTGCAAACTTAAACCCTTCAACCTGATTAACACGTGGAGGACTGCATACAGTCCAACTGCAAGTTGGGAAAAGCGTACTAATTGTGCCTTTTTAAACTAGATACTTTCACAGTGCATATAATTAAAAAAACAAAACAAACAAACGGATGAAGCATTTCCTTGGGGTTATGATGGTCAGATCCCTTCCAGAAAACGATTAGATTTGGATTTCTCTTTGTAGGCCCAAGCATGCATCCATCAGTTATTATTGCACAACACAAGGACCTTAAAATGCACCCATACACTAACAAAAAAGTAACAATAATAATCTTAAAACAGGAATTATAATCATCTCACTACAAATCCACCTTGCTTGCCTGCCTGCTCGCTGCATCACTACCTTTTTTGCCAGAAACCGATCCGTCTTGGGTGCATCTAAACGTTCCGTTATTTTCGTTCTCTATGTTACAGCCGACTAAAACATGCATCCAACTGTCCTCGGGGGGGAAATGCAGTCAAGAGCCTCCAGCGCATGGTGTCCATTGTTCCAGTCAAAGGTCAGAGTTCAAAGACTGAATGATTAAAAAGTGCTTTACGTAGGTCAGTAGGACTTCTTTCTTCTACGATTATTACAAAGTTTGTACATTAGCATGTATCATCTGTGAAGGAAAACAACAATTATTCAGATGACATCAACATTAGAATGACAAGCTATTGTTTTTATCTACTCAAACAAAAAAAATAACTAAATAAAAAGGGTAACTTCTGCATTTTTCCAACCTGGACTTTATTTCCAAGTACAAATTAATGAACCGTGCTCGAGAACAGTACGTAGTGTTCACACGAGGGTTGGGCAATATGTTAAAAATTTCGAACTAGCCATCGTCAGCCCATCCATCGGCAATTGGTGATTTATAAAGAGTGCCAAGAGTCTGGCTCTGCAGGCTGTTAACTAATCACTCTTTACCCAGCTCAGTGCACTAGCGGTCCAGATGACTGGTTAAGTACAAGCCGCTGAATGAAGGCATGTTGTGGAGCATTAGCAAAATAAAATGACAAATATTGCCCCAAAAATTGGACCAAAAAATAAAAAGAATAGCGGGCAATGGATTCAGTCCCTCATCAATAGGCAATATATTTGTCCAAATGTCCAACCGTAGTTCACACAAATCAAATGAACTGGACTTTGGGATCCAGTGTTCTCGGATCCATGCCCGGGTACCTGATCTGAAAACACACTAAGATACGTTTTGTTTGACCACAAACAGCTTTTTCATTTCTCTCGCAGAACTAGCCAGACTCTGTTTTGAAACTTTAACATTTTAATAGTCATCTTCATTCAAACTCAGCAGAAACAAAATAAAACTCACCAATGAGTTGGCTTATTGTGTTGTGGCTTGATTTTCACTGTTGCAACAATCACCAACTCTGCTTTGGTTTGAAATAAATTCTTACGGTAGATGTGACAGTATCGGAAAAGAACCGAGAGGGAGATCGGACATCAGGGAAGCAGCAGTAAGAAACAGTATGTACAGCCAGAATATTTTCACATCTAACCCAGTGACTAAAGGATTTACTTTGACCAAACAATCAGAGTTGGTGATTGTTGGAGCAGTAGAAAGACGAGCCAAGACGCTTTTGCTGTTTTATTTTGTTTCTGTCGAGTTTGAATGAAGATGATGATGTTAAAATTGCAGTTTTGCAAATGGAGTCTGGTTAGTTTGGCAAGAGCAATTGAACAGCCTAGACAAATGTACCTATCATGTATTATGTAAAAAAAAGTTTTTATCTCTGTAGGGATCCTTGCTATAATGTTGTCAGCCACTTACAATAACAATCTGAACCTGACCGTGGCAAAAACAAACACTTTTAGTGGACTTGTTTGGACGATGCACAGTTTCTTAGAGAGATTACGCAGTAGCTTCATTTTACTTCTGCTGGCTGCAGCGTTTTCCCTCAATGTCAGACCAATTGTTGTCCCAATTAGTGACTTAGACACAAAACCATGGGAAAATAGGGTCCAGGCAGAAAAATACCAAAGTCACCCTTTAAGTTGAAAATACTCACCATGATACCACCATTTTGTCTTCTTTGGATTTTTGTTACACGTTCTTACATAAAAGGAGTTATCAGGCGGTCGTCTCTGCAAAGAAAGAGAACATTTAGATTTAACATTTAACCAGTATATAATTCACACGAATCACTGCGTTTGTCCCCAACAGGATGCATCATTACAGGTTCCCTACCTTTTCTTTGCAGCTGGACAACATGCTGATAATGCTAAGACAAACTGATTGCACTGAGAGGGCTGGCGACCAATCTTCCGTTAGAATAGATAGACAGATGTGACCGTTACTATACACATGAGGGTGGACAGGTATATTCTCTCCTGTGAACATTACCTGCAGAAAAACAAAGAAAAACAAATTAGGAACATTCATTAAATATGTCATAATAATAAGCTTTTTAAGGTGGTGAGGATTTGATACCAAAAAAATGACTTAAATAACCAGAGGTGGACAATGCTATTGGCACGTAATCGATATTGACAGATAAATTCTTAGAAATGAAATATCAGCATCGGCCCGAAATGATCATTTCTGCCACTTAAATCACGCTCACATTCTGCAAGTATGTCTATGGCGTGAAGGTTTTTTGAAATGTCCTAAACAGATGTCAAAGTTGCTCTTTGCAACGACTGTTCAGCGTCGGCCATGTGAAGAGGAGCCAATCATGTTCCTTCAACACTACAAAGTTAAGTGCCCATCTTAAGAGCCGTCAGCCTGATCATTATGATGAAATAATGAAGACCAAAGAGTAAAAGAAACTGTCAGCTCCACAGTAATTTTCTTATTTTGTCCATTTTGATAAGCATTGTATATTATTACAAAAAGCTTTATATTTTATTTTGATTAGTGTTGTATTTTATTTTGAAATGCACCATATTTCATTTTGAAAACTAATATAGTGGGTCATCATGACAAGAGTAGGCAGAGTAATTTAATTTCAAAACAGACATGATAATCAAAATGTGTGCATATACTGTATATCCGTATCAGTAACAGGCCAAATGATTTGAAAAATATCTGCTTATCAGATATCAGCAAAGTCCAATATTGTGCAACCCTATTAAAAATTGTTTCTATATTTTTCTACTGAATTGACAGCATTTTGGTGGTCAATGATACAACTTGGCAGAATCTGGAAAAAGTTGAGATTTTTTCATTAATGACAGAAAATAATGAGACTTGCTGCATAAGCTCAGGCTTAGCACTGTACAGCGACATGAGGCTCTGGGATTAGGACAGCGGGGCCGGGATGGGGTGAGAGAGGGGAAGAGAGAATGGGAGACTAAGAGAGGAGACATGTTTTATTTAAAAAAAAAAGGAGTTGTGTTCTATAAAAAGGAACAGGGAATATTAGTTGGTAAAAGGGTACAAGAGTCCGGGCTAAACAGGAAGATACAAAGAGTGTGATGAGGGGAGAGGAACTCGAGATCGAGGCGCTTAAAGTGGAGAGAAGGGGGAGTCAGAGTGGGTAAAGAGGGTAATGAAGGGTAACAATGGGTTGAGGCAGTCTGGCACCAGATAGGGCCTCACAGGAGAGTGCAGACTCCACATCAGTGGGGCTGGAGGGGGATGACAGGATGAGTGTTACAGATAGGAGCAGAAAGTGAAGCTGGCACTGTACTCATAACACCAAGACAACTGAGGAGGACTCAGCCCTGACACAAAGTTAAAATATTTACTGAGATGTCTGATACACTCAAAGTTAGAGCAGACAAGTACTGTGGGTCATCTACATGTTGTTTTCCTGTCTCAATATTATATTACAGCCCTTTAATTTTGAAACTGTAATTAACAAGTATAGCCAGAATAAAATCAATTTGACCTAATTCATACAAGCAAAATGGCAGTTTTGCAACCAAATCAGGGTGATGCATTTGACTCTGATTGACAAATGATTCACCCACCAATCACCATCTAACTCAGACAACCAATAGTCAAGGATACAGTAAATACAAAAGCAGGGAAACCCACATAAAACACAGCCCAAAAAGACTATATTAAAACGTGAAACCACACACGACATTGTCAAAAAGTTGCAAACAAATGTGTGTTGTCAGTTACTGGATGACAATCAAACAAAATAAATGAGGAATATTTGGGTCACAAATCTGCAGTTTTCCCTGTCAACATTCAAAAGAAATAAGTCCAAGACCTCAATGACTGTGCTGAGAGTCACATACTAATGCAGTTTTCATATTAAGTATGATATTAAACTGAGTATGTAATTCGTTCCAACTGCATAGTTTGTCGATGCTGTGGATGCGAGATGCCCCGTGAACTCCATAACGCACGATAGCACCACATTGTTGTGTTGTGTACAATTTTCGTATGCGGTTACTAAATTCACCTCTGATCATTTTTAGGAAAGAAAGACTGTAGACTCTTATTGGTAGGTTTATAAAAAAAATGATGACAAATTGAAAAAGCCAGCCAGTCAGTCCTGTCACAGAGCCCTCTTCCCCCACAGTCATACGGAGCAGTGAAGGCACTGCTTTAGGTAAACTTTATACAGCAACGTGCCATAAAGTGATTGTCCACCAAAAACCTGTCATATTGCCTGGTTTATATACAGCACACCAACAGCACAGCTGCTGTCATCTGCATCAAACAGTCTTTGCGAAAGTTTACTGTTTCTGGTAACCTGTAGTCAAAGTCAAGTTTGCAGTTTATGGCATAACATTAACCAGGCGTGAGATTTATGTGATCATCGGCA
>JAJHUR010084396.1:0-14670 GCA_027495735.1 Lutjanus campechanus
ACCAACAGTAGTCTTTGCTGTTTCCCTAGTTTGTTATTATCAAAAGCCTGAGATTCAACTTCTGAACTTTGATCTGGACTTTAGATCTTTGCTTCATCAGACCACACTGACGCATCCGTTTCCTTTTTTTCCGGTTACCTAATAGCTTTGAAAGACAGCGGCATGCACGCTCCCACAGTGTGAGAAGGTGACATTTAACACACTAAAAGGCAGAGTCTGTGATTCATATTCAAACAAAGGGTCCAACTCCTGTCAGTGAGAGATAAGAACCTGCTGTTACTCCCAAGGCCTTTTAACACAGAGACTTGACAACAAGTAAAGGTTTTAATCACACAAATTTAAATTTTTTAAATACTTGTGTCGGTGCATATTATTGATACATTTCTAGTTGTTTAAACATTTTGACACAAATCTTTTACAGCCTTAGCCCATATACAAAATACAGTGTTTACATAAATTATACAAAAATAATAAATTATGACCAACAAAGATGGTGCTGATCATAGTGTGAGTGTCCATAATCCATCTAATATTTTATTCATGTTTATATAATATAATGTCAAGCAGTTGCCTTTACTTAATTAAGAGCCCATCTGTTTTCAAGCAACTTTTTCGTCCCCATTGATGTTGTCGGTTACGTTTTCCATACTATCTGTCAGGGTTCAACTTTGCCAGCTAGTGTGTCAGAAATTTACTTGCCCAAAGTCAATTTTTACTTGCCCCTGTACACATAGGTCTAATTATAATTGGTTATCAAATAACAACAAAGACGTACTTAATTGTCATGTTTAATCTAGGGCTGCAACGTCTAGTAAATGTCAGAAAATTATGAAAAATTTCTACTCCAGCTTTTCAAAGTCCAAGGTGATGTCTTTTAAATGTCTGAAACATTTCATCATTTCATTTCAGTCATTTTAATTATGATAACAGACAGAGAAAAGTGGCAAATCTTCATATTTGAGAGGCTGAAAACTGCATTTTCACTTAATCAGAATAGTAGATTGATAATAATAGAATATCAAAATAGTAATAACAATTCTTTTTTTTTTTTACCATTTGCCCAGTCAGGCAAGTGAGTTGCCAGATTTACTAGCCTGACGTGGCATTTTACTTGCAAGTGTGCAGTCCTTATTGTTGAGCCCTGTAAGGTTCTATTTATATTAGTAATATTTGTAAACCACAATTTAAAAAAAGGACTGTTTATGTGTATGTATCTGTAATTTGAATTGTCAAAAAATATTAATTGGGCATATCAACAGGTATTTTTTTTTAAATTGTATTGAATTTGGAGGAAAAATACCAACAACATAAAGGCTGTTTATGCTTTAAGTTGTCCTTTGCTTCCCCTTCATTAACCGGACTAACCTGGCAGTGTGCTTATCCTCCCTCCACATTACAACAGTGAGGTTATCCTCTTCCTCTCGTCATAGATTAACCCTGCACGGTACCTTCTAGAAAAGTGTGGCTAAGCTTCACCAGCCCTGCCTTCCAGCGCGTGCTGGGGGTGATTACATTATCACCAAATGGAAGTGGCCTGCATTTTGATTGACAGCCCTCTTATGTAAGAGTGTACTTTGTAGGTGCAGTAATTGTTGAAGCCACCGTAAGTGATGAGGCAACACAAGGGTGGTGGAGGGCTTGTGTAACTGTGTTCATGTAATTGAACCCTTGAATTTCCGCAGCCACTTACTGTCTCAGTGTTGTGGTCTACGTACTGTACACACAACTAGCGCGCACGTTGCATCTGTTCTTGAGTTTACGGCCACGCTGCTCTTGTTTATCTCATCTCCTCGCCTCCCGAGATGGCCCACTCTTCATGTCACTGTCAGCAAGTATAACTAGAAAAAAATCCAGCTAGGTTGTTACATAATTGAAGGAAAGTGAGAAAGAGGCACTCAAATATTTGCCAGTGTCTCATTTTCAAACACTGTAAATAAGTCGGACTTGTACTGTTAAAAGCTTGTGTTCCTAGATGGGATTCGGTTTGTCTTTAAGCGAACATACTTCTGGATTGATCAGAGTATGACTGGGTGGTATGGCTTGTAAATAACATCTCTGTTTTTCGGGTTATTCCATGACATACAATATATATCTTGCTATACACATTTTCTCTAAAAAAAACATACTGTGAATTCTCAAGCAGTGCAAACATAGGATGAGCATTCAGAATTCGGGCGTGGAGATACCTCGATGTTATTGCGACTATTGGTGCATAGTGGTGCATTTCTGAGTAATGTCTGCCCCTCTCTCTCTTTAAATGACCTAGTTTGTGATCAGTTCATTGATCAGGTTGTTGACCACTGTACTGCTGCTTTGTTTTATGACTGTACCGTACCATAACGTGTGGTCGAGAATAAATAAAATCTTAATCTGAATCTGAAACTGAACTAAATGCTCTTAAATTGCCTTTAAAAAACACCGTCTATACTAAGTGAACCACAATTCTCTAAATCCACAATTCAATTTAACTTTCAATTTTAAAGATGATTTGATTTGATTTGATTCTGTGTTTTGCCTTTTTAGCACTGATGGCTATATGGCCATTGTTAAACTATTGACTCTTTATTTGTAAAGATTAACAGATTATTGGTTTTATGCCCGACAACCTGACAACTGTCATTTAAATTTTCAAATTCCTCTTTAAACAGAGTCTATATGGTATCAAGTGTGATATAATGATGGGTAAACCGTGCTGTGTCATCTCTCAAGTGTTTTTTTTTCTCCTTTGGACGCAGCAAGGGGGTGATTGATTTTTCATTTAATATTGAAATGATGACACCCCTAATAAATACCACTACAGTTAAGAGGAATAATATGTCTTATTATGTCTGTATGTGTCTATGTCTATTTTCTGTCCCTTTAACTGAGCCTATGAACTAAAGTGTCCCTAAAATGCCACTTGAATAGCTGCAAAAACTCATACATACTGAATGACAGGGCTTCTTAAAGGCTAAAAATTAATTTACCACCTTTTTATGACTTCAACATGACATAAAAAGCAGACAAATAGTTGTTTTGGCTGTTATCCCAATAGCTCTTATTATGATCCATTATTATAATACTGCATTGATGTTGCAGCTGTAAAAACAGCAGCTAGAAGGGTTTTCCTGTCAGGTTATTCTTTTTGTCTCAGTGTGGAAATAAGATGGTGATTCATGATAATGCACAACACAAGGCACAGTATTTCAAAGGAGCATTACGTAATCCAGAGCCTCAACTCCTACAGCTAACTCCTACAGAGGTGTCACTAGAATTCAAGCACACACGCTCGGCATAACTTACCAAAACATAGCAACAGACTAACGTGTTAAAAAGTCGTTTCAGGTTGGAGCATGAAGCAGTCTTTCAAAAGCTGCAGCAGAAATGTGACTTTGTGTGCAAACTATGTGGCAGACTGTCATAAACCACCAATGCAAATGTGTCAGGATAACACTGTGCTATTGTTATTTCTGGGCGCTGACCTTGTGCTCATATCGAGCGCATTAGTAGAAAAAGCCTCATATTTCTAGATCAAATTTAAAACCAGAGTCTAATATTGTGTTTTCCAGGTACATTCCTCCCTTACTGTGGGGTAAGAGCGGTCACCTCCAGACGGCACTCTACGGTAAACTCGGTCGGGTGAGCTCACCTCACCCCAGCGGAGTCAGGAAGTATTTACCCATGCAGGACGGGGCCACTGCGACCTTTGACCTCTTTGAGCCAATGGGGGACCATCGAACAGGAGGTGATGCATTTAATCAAGATCTGCTTTTTTCTTCACCAACATTTTGTTTTTGTTGGTTGCTGCTGTGTTGGTTGATGGTCGCTGATTGTCTCTTTAGTTGTGTGGAAGAAGTTAGACGCATGCTCGTAGCCACGATGCAAAAAGATATTTAAATAAGTTTGTTTGACAATTTAAATTACAGATATGTCTTCTTCAGGTTATTGTCATGTTAAAACTTTGGTAGATTATTAAAATATTTTATGCAACTATCTTCTTTCATACCAGTGTTTTTTCATGCTCAGCAACTCTGGTGTGCATTCCTACTTCTTCCTGCTCCTTATTGGCTCTTTACTGCCATGCCAAATATTGAAATATCTCATATATTTTATAGTTGTAGTAGTAGTGTAGTAGTTGTACTTGTAATTCTGTTTCTTTACATTGTGATTCTACTGCTGCTACTTTTGTCTAGACTGCTCGAAGAGGGATCCCTCCTCTGCTCATCCTCCTGAGGTTTCTCTCATTTCCTTGTTCCCGATAGTTTCTACTTATCAGTCCGAGCGTCAGGCACAGAGGGTGTCACATACTGTACAGATTATAAAAGCATTTGGACTTGGACTATATAGATAAACTTCCCTGGATATATGCAAAACAGACTGATAAAGCAAATTTACTGGCGTTATTATGTCTAGCTTTGAATATTTTTTCAGGTAGGTTTAATGAGGTACGCATGGAAAGTCAGCGTATTACCTGCAGTAGTCGGCTGTCAGCATGACTTTGCAGGATCATTTTCATTTTCACTTGAACTATTAAAATCATGATGATGTGACATTTGTTGAGGTCTGTGCCAAACAAACATGTTGGGTTTCATCTAAAGAATAAGATTTGATGGTCAGGGCGTCTCTGCAATGCTACAATACTTTACTAAAATGCCGTTTTGTCACAGATTTTTCCTTTATCAAAAAAAATTGCAGCTTCTGTGACTTGGATATTGCACTTGGCTTTATTGCAACTATTTTTGTTAATTGTGCAGCCCCAATTATAGCCACTTGCAAGGGGCTCACTTAAAAAAAATGTTGTCAGTATCAGTTTAAATGTATGCTATATTTGGAATATTTTCACTGCTTTACCTTGCTGTCAGATAGCCTGTTCTGATGGTAAACCACAGTTAAATAAACCAAATATCACTTTTCAAAGCAACCAAACACCTTTTACAAAAACAGTCATTTTACCTCGCAGAACGAGGAAGTTGTTGGTCTACCACTACCTCAATTTATGTCTTTGTTTGTGTTATTGTGTGACTCAATCTTTAAAACACTGAAGTAGTTGTTGTAGATGATACACTGACTATGGATAAATACCTCATATAACCTCACTGTGAAAATCAGAACTATCCCTTAAGTCATCGTTCTTTAAATAACACGTTTGTAATGCAGTTGTGTGAGAACTGTCTTAAAGATGGATTCTTTTCTCTGAATGCCTCGGCTGAACCCTGACCCCATTACCTTGACTTTGTTGTCGTGATCCTCGCATGACATTTGATTCCCAAATAAGTAATGCTACTATTTCTAATTTTTCCCTAAAGCTTTATTTAAACAGACAAACAGTCTAATCCTTTGTTTTGGCTGCGGGGCTTGGCCGTGTTTGCTCCTTTTTAGTGTACTGATGGTGCTGTTTAGGAGAGTGACACACTCTTATCTTATCTGTGCTCACTTATCTCTCACTGGTGAATGTCTCCCTGACTTATCTGCCTCTTTCACCAGATGACATCACCATGGTGATATGCCCTGGTATTGGTAACCATAGTGAGAAGCACTACATCCGAACCTTTGTCGATTACGCCCAGAAAGATGGTTACCGCTGTGCTGTGCTGAACCACCTGGGAGCTCTTCCCAACATCGAGCTCACCTCTCCACGCATGTTTACCTATGGTGAGACCGAGGAGCAGTTTTACTTCACTACTGAGAGCAGAGCCTGTTGTCCTAGAATCACTTTTCATGTTCAGAATATTTAGAAATGATAACCCAGTTTTTAGAATGAAAAAGGATTTGTTCCGATGTTCTGATGATTAATGATTCTGCATCATAATTTTTTGTCTCAGACTGCTGCTCTTATCCAATTGTCTGGTGCAGCTGAGGCTTGAGAAGCTCTGGCCAGAAGCAGTTCTCACAGAGCACAGCTGTGATAATAGTTGAGAGCGGCTTTTAACAATGATATCCTTCGGTGGCACTTTAACTTCATTTTGATGTAATCCAGTTCAGTTAAAGGCATTTTAATATTATCATTTTCATTGTTCAGACAAATCTTAATACAAAATCATTTCAAGGTCAAAGCTAAAAGGCAATGTGAGCTACTAAAAATCCCAGAGTTTGAGATAATAAAAGGTTTCAGACCTGAGATTATTTCAAAGGTTTGATATAAAAGACACACATTTAATACCCTGAGCTAAAGGCACCTTCAAGCTGGAACTGCTGAGCAGAGAAGAACGCTCCGTCCTACAGAGGTGTTAGGTATTGATTGGTAACTATACTGTTTCCCATACAGGGTGCACATGGGAGTTTGCATCCATGGTCAGCTACATAAAGCGGACGTATCCGCAGACCCAGCTCATCGTGGTGGGCTTCAGTCTGGGCGGAAACATCGTATGTAAGTTCCTGGGTGAGAACAGGATGAACCAGGAGCGAGTGCTGTGCTGTGTCAGCGTCTGTCAGGGGTACAGCGCTCTCAGGTGGGTCGATTTCCTCCATCCATACATAGGTTCATCCATTTTCTTCCACTTATCCTAGGCCGGGGTCGTGATGGCCGTGGTTGTTGTCCTCTCATCTCTTAATTAAAATGCGTTGTATCATCAAAGCCCCTTTATAACTCTGCACACGTTTCTAAATATAAACGAAGCTCAGCATAATGCCAGAAAATTACTGGTTGCACAACATAATCACATGTTTTGTCACAGGTCTAACAAACATCTTGTGTCAGTTGTTTAATCGTCCAGCTATTCTGCTTACTATTTTAATCTTAAAGGGATAATTCAGGCTAGTTGAAGGCTGTATGATTTCCTTTCCTGTTATCGGCGTGTTAGCTACAGTAGATGGCGGTCGACACGCCCCCCAGTTTGGAGACGCACAGAAGAGTTCCAGTGTAGGAAGGAAAGTAATGTACTGCTGCGGACAGGATCAGCAGCAAAATGTATTTTAACCATTTTAAAAAAGGTTCACCTAAAAATTCAGTATCAATTTAAGTGTACACTATATTTAGAATATTGTCACTGCTTTATTTTGCGGTCTGACAGCATTTTCTGATGGAAAACTGCTGTTATATAAGCCAAATATCGCTTTCTCGAACCAGCCAAACTCCATTGGTGAAATCAGTAATTTTATCTGGCAGAATACAGGAACTGCTGGTCTACTGCTGCCTTGATCTGTTAGTTTGTTTGTGTCATGGTAAACCTTTAATGAATCTATTCTTTTAAAACACAGAAGTCACACATTAACACCAACAAACTAGCAGGTTATGGCAGGGGTAGACCAGCAACTCCCTTGTTCTGTAAAGTAAAATTACTAATTTCCCATATGGAGTTTGGTTGGTTTGGAGATTTCTTTGCCTGCACGACAGCGATTGACTTTTGTATTTTTACGTACTAAATTTAGCTTGTCTGGCGTACATTTGAATCTCAGATTTTAGGGAAGTGCACAGACATCTCCCCCTTCAACAGAGGAATGTTAAAAGACTTCTGTGGCAACAAACCATGCTCAGACACAAGTCAGTATAGTCAAGGTGAAACATTTTAGGCCACTGTCAGCTAACTAATATTCCCTCTGAAGCAGTGGAGCAAAATAGAACAAAAAAGTGATGTGATGAAATTCTGGTACAGACCAGATTATGTTTTCTCCTTTTTTGTCATATTGTGTTTTTTTTATCACTTGTTCAGGAGTAGAAATGAAAAGCAGATTTTTTTTTAGCAATCAGAAGTGGGCTTAAAGTTTTAAAAGGCTGAGATTGCCTGTGTTTAAGTGGAGGGAATCTTAATTGATAGTGCCTTTTTTGCTGAAGTTGCTGTTTTGAAAATTTTTGAGCTTTTTAAACCTCAACCAACAAGACAGGCAGGTTGTAAATATTGGTCCTCAGTTCCCTGTTCTGCACAGACTCATTCTGTCATTTTTTCCTCTGTTTGTTTCAACTTTGTAGTGTGGATGGATGATGTCTGTCTGTCCTTCTTTGTGGGTGTGTGTGTTCAGGCTGTTCGGTCTATATTTTGTGTATTTGCTTAAATCCCTTTGCCAGTACATTGCAATGAATTGAGCTATCTGTCTGACAACATGTCCAGAATAAACACTTTGTGTACACAGAGTCACATTTGTGCAATACGCAGGACAAACAAATGTATTATGCTGGTGTTTTTAAACCACGAGTGCAGCATGTGGGTGTTGGAGCAGAGTCTGCACCCTGTGTTCATGTTGACTGAGCCACACCTTCTGTGTTTTAAATGCAGCCAGCATCTCTTGGCAGACATGACAAGCTGGGCTTGTTAAAGTTTGGACGCAGTCAGTAGGGATGGGTGTGTTGAAGAGACTGTGAAATTGGATTTGCAGTTTTTATTCCCCCTTTAATTAGTTCTTCTTCCCTCAATTCAGAGTCCAAACCTAAGCTGGCCCTTCTGTCAGCATTCCTTGAGAGCTGTGGATCACTCTTTTCCACATATAATGTGTGATCAATAAATGGATTAGGATTTGGATTATTTTGTAGTTGTATTTGACCTCAGATGGTATTGAAATGCCAGAAGGAAAGTGAAAAGCATCCACTGGTCGGTCATTTGTTAAATATCGTTAGCTGTTGTGTTGTTTTAGCCTGTCTCTGTCACTGAGCTGCATACTAATGCCTGACACTGTTGCTACTCTGTCCAGCAGCGTGACTCTTTGTCCAGTGGATTATGCAGGACATTTAGTGTGTTGTTTGGAATGTAGACGGGCCGCACAAAGCTCACTTCCTGTGTGTTTGTCTTTATCTCTCAGGGCCCAGGAAACATTCCTACAGTGGGACCAGTTCAGACGCTTCTATAACTTTCTCATGGCTGACAACATGAAGAAAATCATCCTCTCACACAGGTATCGCCGCTTGTCCTGCACATTTATATGTGGTTTTCTTCATTTCTGTCCACGTGTTTTTACATAGCTGTTCTCTGGTGTTTGCCAGTACAGTACTCCAACTTCACATCAATATCACAGACAACACGGTTTGTCTCTAAATGTTCCCTGAACATTCATATCAAAACTCGCGCTGCTGATGCAGCAAAGAGGTTGTCAGTGCACCACAGTCATTTTGAGATTAAATAGGACTGCAGAGGCAGATCACAGTCATATCAAAGACATCTGTGGGGGTTAAGCACGTTGAGAAACGTACTTTTATTCCACTGTAAGTATTAGTAGGCCCTGTAGGGTAGGATTAAAAGGAAGAGACTATATAATTATTGTATAAAATTACACTTGTTGTTAACAAAGGACCAAATATCAGAGTAATGAAAAGTGTTCTTGTTAATATATTATGGTTAATGTTAAAGTTAAGCTTACACAGGGCAGAATCCACGGGCACCCGCCAGGAAACTCGCAAAAAAAGTTGTGTCTATATGAAATCACAGTTAGGAGCACAGGTAAAAATGAACTAATTGTGGTTGGGCAGTGGGTGAGAACAGTAACATGTTTTCTTTCCTGGAGAAATCAGAAATGAAAATGATTGTGCAGCATTTTCAACATTTAGATCAGCTAATGTAATCAAGCCTAATTTTGTTTTATTGTGATACAACCTTTGATCCCACATGTGGCCAAATAATGGGACATCACTGATCAGCTGAGCCAAGTCCAGCGTTTGGGAGAGATCTGGTGTGATCAGAGGCTGTGAGAATAACATTGTCAGTGGGTTTGCTAATTGTAAAAAAAAAGTGCCAAAAATATTAGCTTTTTATAGCCACAAGCTAGGCACATTGTTACTGAGGAAACCACATCGACAGCTGCAGGAGCACAGGTTCAGTTGGCAGATACTTTGCCAAGAATATAAGTGAATGACAAGCAACAAGTGAGTGACTGTGTATGTGTGTTTAATCATGGGTTGGATCGCATGACTTATACGGGTGCAGGCATGTCCAGATTTAACTTGGAGATAATTACAGGTGCAGATTTGCAAAACTGGATCCGTGCAAGTCTCTGACTCTGAGTAAACCATTTTGTATTCTTTTTGCTTTCCTTCTTTTTAGATACTCATGGTGAATCACGTTGTACCAACACTGTTTATATTATTTGGTGGTATTAGTCGGAAGATATTGCTTTTTTTTTTTTTTTAAAGTCAACGAATGGAATGGGTCCAAATGAAATATTAATAACACTGTGGAGGGTCTTGGATTTTTGAAAAAACATTATGTTCAGCCCTCCTCCCCGCCTCAATAATCTTATACAGCCCTTACTTCATTGCATGAGTAGTTGAGTAATTTACTGCGCACTTAGCAGTCATTGATTTCAACATGTTTTATGAATAATGTTTGTATGCGTTTATTTTTCAACATGTTACAGGCACAGTCTGTTTGGGGGGAGCTCAGTTAAAACGATAGATGCAGATCTCAGTCGGCTGTACACAGCGACGTCCCTCATGCAGATCGACGATAACATCATGAGGTATGTGAAGGAACATAAGTGAAAGTCACAGCAGTAACTTTCATCCGTTTGTCAATCGTGATAACATGAAATATCTGTGATTGTTAAGCGTGATAATTTAGTGATGCTTGTTCTTTTTCAACAGGAAATTCCACGGCCACAGCTCTCTCAAAGAGTACTATGAGAAGGAGAGTTGTGTACATTATATTCACAATGTAAGAGCTGCTTTTGCATGCACATTGTGTCATCTTTTATGTTTCTTCTTTCGGTCTCTGTGTGTGTATTTGTTTAATGTATGGATTTTTATTGTTTACCTTGCAGGTAAAGGTGCCACTGCTGCTAGTGAACTCTGCAGATGATCCTCTTGTTCATGACTCACTGCTCACCATCCCTCGCACACTAGCAGGTAAATAACGGCATGCGTCATCATAACAGCAACAGCAGCAGTGCTAAACCGTCTCTCCACCCTCATTTCAGTAAGAGGGACAGGGAACAGTGAGTGAGGCAGTGGGCTTGTTGTCGTCATGCTGCAGCTGCTGCAGATGTCAAACAATGAAATGAAGTGAAACTAATGACCTTGAAGGACACACCTGCACATGTATCTTAAGCCCTGTTAGCACAGGACCATTATTACCACGGGACCTCTTGTAATTTAGAAATTAACCCTACATGTCTGTGTCTGCTGATGCATTCACAGGGGAGAAGCAAAATCTGTATTTTACTCAAATTTACTGACATTGTCTCTCAAATATGGTGTGAAGGCTGTGCATAACATCAGCGTTTCAGATGCAGAGTGTCTGTTCTTCAGCAGCCACATTAGTAATATAATTTAGAGTTGTTTTATCCACTTTCTGCATGTGTTACAAGCATAAATACCCATGTAGCTAACCTTCTCTGTCATCACTTATTTTAAACGTCAATATAGTTTATCTCACAGCACGCCTGCTGTATAACATGTTATGAGCCTCAGTCAAATTTCAGGCTTTTTTCAGTCTGATGACAGAAAACAGATGTTAATCAGAGAGATACTGATTTGCACAGGACTAATATTGTCACAGGACCTCTGTGTTTAAGTTTATTTTAGGTAATTTGCAGTGGAAATTAAAATCACAGTCAGCCTCTGCAATTATCACAGAATAGAACAGAGCTTCAGTTGAACGGGTTGTTTTATTTTCACAAAAATAAAATGTTGCTCTTTTCTCAGTTCAGAGTAAACTCAGTCCTCTTTTGTCAAGGGCAGCTCAGAATGTACATCCACCTATAAAAAGTGAACAAAAGAAATGGACAAAATGGTCAAAAGCTGCAGAAAATGCTGCAGATCAGAATTACCAAAAGACATTCTAATCAAAGAATAATTTCATAATTATAACGTATAGAATAATAAACAATAATAATCTCATTTTGAATAAAACTGACAATCTGAAAATACAGAATTACTGAATATTTAATCCTGCAGATAAATTCCAAATATAAATCAAAAGTAATGGTCTGTGTTTGACCCCACACAGTGCAGCTCTGTCAAGTAAACATATACCTGCGTATAAATTGTGGAACATATTTACAGTTGATCCTTTTTAATACAACAAACAGGCTTGTCCTGTCTAAATAAAGACTGCAGTTGACACCCCAGATTTTGTTTTCAGAAAAACACGTCTGCGGTCTCAAAAGGCCTCTGATGATTTGGCTGAGCACTCTGAACAGGACGAGGCGTGGCACGGAGGTCAGCCAGTCCGAGTCACGTCTTACAGCAGCTGTAACGCTCACTCCCACAGATACCTGAGTGTCCCTCCGTCTATTTAAAGTGACTTTAACTTCCTCACACATCAAAGATTTTATGCTGGAATGAATCCGGAGTGTTTGACCTCATTTCACAAACAAGAAGAGAGGAAATCTCCTCTTTGTCTGCTTCTGCACGGCGCTGTGTTTATCTCTCTCCTCAGCCTGTGCTATAATTAAACTTACTGACCACTGTTTTAGGAAAGGAAAATCCCTCATGCAAGGGTGCGTGGGTGGATGAGTCCTGACTGGAAGTACATGCGACTCTATCTTACATGAGTCTCTGGAGAGAAACACTTAATGAAAAGAGGATCAGCTGCACCTTTGGCCTGCAGTGTGGCACAGTGACTCAGACAAACGACTACCACGAGAACAGAAATACACTCGCTGTGCCGCTGCTGTAATTAGCCTAGATTAAGCGTTTGATAAGAGTTTACAGCATACTATTAAGTCAGTTATATGAAAGTGATAGTGTTACATTTATTTAATATTTACCTCTGGTTTATTGTGTTCAAAGGTTATTGTTTCTTTATTGCATTGAAGTGCTGAATGTGTCTGTGATACATTGAGTCTAATGCAGGAAACCATTTACAAACAGATTTCCTCTTGTTTCCTCTTGAGTGGTTCAGAGCACTCTGACCAAGATAAGAAAAAAAAATCTTTTTCGCAGTCTACTAATTGTTTGTCCAACACAAGGAGACACAAGTTCAAAAAATATTGAAATATTTATAGTTATTATTAATATATTTTAGATAATGATGTATAATTATTATTGAATGAATCAATCTGCTAACATCTGTTTCCTTCTTCACAAATTTGCTGCTCTTATCTATTTTATATCATCTTAAATTAAACAGTTTATGGGTTTGAGAGGTCAAAAAAAGGAATTTGTGGACATCTGTGGAGCCCATAAACTGACATAATATAATGAAATATTATCAGGCAAGAAAAAACAAAAAATCACTGAATCCATTAATAAATAATACTGCAAATTAAATGTTTAAAATAATAGTGTAAAAAGAAACATGAAGTGTTTCCTTTGAAGCTCTGATCAGTTGGTTAAAAAATAGCATACAGCATCACAATATGTAGATTTCACTATTGATGAAGTTCTTCTTTCAGCCTTTTTTGGGTAGTGTTTGGTAATTCTTGGGCACATGTGCCAGAGTATTTGCACACGGCACAATGTTGTAGATTTGATCTTTTGCCCACACATCAAAAGGAAAAAATGCACAATATGTTTTTTGCTGAAACTTGTTTAATAATACTTGGCCAAGGAGAATGAGGAAATAATCAGTACACACTTTGTCCTGATGTTCCCTTCAAATCTGGACTTTCAGTCCTCAGGGACAGTCTTTAAACGTTCACAGATAAGGTCATGATGAACCTGTGCCCAGATGACGTCAGAACCATATAGAATTAGCCTATTCGTCTGCAAATCCAAACATGGGAATTGTGAGTACACAATGTTTTAGCCCAACAGCTTAGCACCCTTTCTTCTTGTTCCTCACAGCGTCAGTGATACGATAACAGTTACGTCTGTTCCGTTCAGAGAGACAAGACAAACTCCTCTGACCTTAGCCGTCATAGCAGCACTATCAAATTGTTCCCTTGTTTATCTGAAAGAAGAAGACAGCTGCATCTGCTGTCTAGGAGAAAGACAGTATGTCTGCTAAGAATTAGTGCGGGCCTCTCAATGACTCCTTTGTACGACACCTGAACTTGGAAAATTCCCACCTGCCCTTGTATAGTGCTTAGAGGATGTTGTCTGTGCTAATAATAATAATAATAATTGACCACATCCCTCAATTTTAAGAACACATGGGGTTCATCGTTCAGCACACTCGGGTAACAGCAGATTTGTTACTGGATGAGGTCCAGTGTTAGACAAAGTATGACTGCTACATGAGGTTTTATACAGTGAAACAAAGAAAAACTTGGAACAATAATTTGTTCCCCTGCGTCTGAACGTCTTCTTGAAGTACGAGCCGTTCTCCACGCTGTTCTGTTTCCACCTGTCACTCAGCGTGCGGTCAGTCGGTGGCTCCAGGTTTGGTTGTGCACTCAGTCGTCCCCATGCAGCGCAGCAGCTGTCATGAATAGTGCTCGGTGGTGAAAGCCCTGTGGGATCTTAATCACTAGTCGACTGCATCATGCTCACCCACTAACCCAGATAAGAGCAGGAGAATGAAGAGAACCAGGCCAATCCTTTTCAAGAGACCACTCTGCCTGGGTGTCCACAGCTGCAGCGCTCTGTATAGATTCATACAGCAATCAGAAAGAGATTAATCATTGGTCTGAAGTGTGGAGATTATCTACTTTGAGTTCAGCGTTTCAGTCATTTCAGTCTGAATGGATTTTCTACCTCTTGACATATTTATCAGGGTGTCTGAGAGGTCCTAAAATGTCTAAAATCCAATCAGCTGATTTTCAGGCCTTAAAATATCTTCAATATGATTTTGGCAGGTACAAATTGATTGGATTATGAAGTTAACATTAATTTATAGATTTGCATTTTTCAGTCTCACTTTTAAATGTAGTTTTAATGAGTATCAG
>JAJHUR010084397.1:0-14870 GCA_027495735.1 Lutjanus campechanus
GACCATGATATGTCATCAGAGATCATCAGATCAGAGATTCTGTGCCGGAATAACTGTTTTGTTTGCCTGTTTCACATTAATCAGAGTTCATGTTAATGCTGAATGTTCTCTGAATGAGTTAGTGTCTGTTGATGAGTCATAAGAAATCATTAATAATCTTGTAGAAGACGTAGGTGTTTATAACAGCTAAATTGAACAAAATGTCAATGGAATTTGGCAGACAGTAAGACAGGCAGTCACTGAACTCAAACTCCAGAGTGTGTATTTACAGGGCAGTGGGCTTTTATTTTCAGGACAACATTTGATATCTATGGTGAGGTATGGGTCGTATGAGGAAAGCAGAAACTGCCTGAACCACTCCCCTGATGAGGACAAGATAAACTGAAGCCTTTGGTGAATACAGCGTGATGTAGCCTGCTGAAGATGAGCTGTATTTCAATTTTGATGTTCTTGTGTTCACACTGCTCACAGTGGTCCGCAGCTCGCTGTGTGTGTGGGGGTTCCCAAATTTAAACACTGTGAGTTCCCGAAGGAGTAAAAATGATCCAACAATCACAGGAGACAAAGCAGAGATTAGAGGAAAGTCTGAGAAAATAAGCACAACCTTGTGTAGTGAGGAATATGTTTTCTCTACTTTTCTCTCGCAGTAAACATTTCCACACCCCTCAGATTTATCTTGCAATCCCTTTTGGGGGTCCCAACCACCAGTGCGAGCGCGGCTGATGTATTATAACAGGAGTAAAAAGTGGTGCAGGGCTGCTGACCTTTGTAACTACCCCGGAAAACAGTGTTATGGAGCGGCAACTTTTCTTTTTTTTACAGTGAAATATTTACACATGCGGGACAGGTTTGTTTTCCATGCCCAAAGAATCATAAATCATAAACTACAAATCACCATCGTCTCACAGCCAAAGATCCAGCAGCAGGGCTGACGGTGGCTGCTGAATATGCTGAAGTACAGTACAGTGAAAATTCACAGTGTCTCCCTCCATTCATAGTGATGAATGGTCCTCCTCTCTTTGTCAAAACAACAAAGCACGCAGAGACAAAAGGCTTTGATGATGAGTAATTGTTTTTGAGCCGGAATATGTAGACCTTTGTGTGTGCAAAGTATTTCTGTCAACGTGAGATATTTGGCTCACTTTTCCCTTTATAATCCCTCTTCATAAAGCACATAAGGCTTAATGTGCTGCCAAGGTGATGCATGGAGGTGGGTGTCCCCTGTATAATGTGATGTAGCAACAGCATCCGAGTGGTCGTATCCCCTCTGCTCGAATCAGATTGGAGTGTAGATCAAACATCTTGACCTCTTCACGTCTATAATTGAGAGCATTTCAGAGGCATTGTAGTGACGGAAAATTACTGAGAATGCAGCTCGGATGAGGAAAATGGAGAGATTTATCCTTGCTGCTGCATGTACCTCACATGACAGCCACTTACTCAGAGTGCGTGCATGTAACGTTGTTTGCTTAGCTCTTCAGAACAAAACACAATGTTGAGCCCACTCAAATCTGTCCAAATCAAATCTCTCGCAGGCTTATTTTGTGTACTACATGTCTCCTCTCATCCTCGTGTTGACAAATTCTCTAATAAAATATGACAGTTTGCACATAGACCGTGGAGGTTATTGAATTGTTGGCTCATTTTGAAGATTAATCTGGGCCAACATATTCCTTGTGGCGTTGTGAAATGGCATAGCCACTAATGGCATGATTTATCCCTGTAATACAGCCACAACACTGACTCTGGGTTGGGAATTCCTCACGCCGATGTAAGATTGTCATTTTACACGCCATGTGATGAATGTTTACCATGCGGGGCACACATGAAAGCTCTGAGAAAATCACATAAACAAATGTGACTGTGCCTCACAACAAATGGCCATACTGCATGCAATTGAGCATCGCTAATATCCCCCCAAGTGACACAGGTCCTGCATTGCAAAACACATTCGTTCATGCGAGTTGTTTTTGTGAGCTTTTCTCACTCTAAACTGTTTCTAATACAGACAAGAAGTCATTTTAGTCACACTTGAATCTCCCAACAGCCAATCTTCTTATCGACTCTGCAACAAATGGCTCAGAGAAGAGGAGAAGAGGTTTCACTATATCCGCCAGGCGCCAGAGAAACTTGAAGATGCACAATTCAAATTTAATATACAAATATACAAGATGTATGGACTACCTACTCCACAGCCTGCATGCAGTCTGAACACAATTTTTCTATGTATTTTTTGAGGATGTAGCCCACTTGGGGTCAGGTGTAATTACTGTATGGCTGTCAGTGGAGTGGTAAACAGGAGCTGCGTAAACCTGCACGGCTGAAAGCCAATCTGACAGGAAGTCGCTCTTGACCACAACCTGAGATAAAGTGGCTGGAAGTCTGAGACCTGGCCCTGAAAGCTGATGCAGTGCTGTGGGTCTTTGTAAGTGTGTGTGTGTGTGTGTGTGTCTGTGTTTATGTGCATTCTTGCATGTCAATCTTGCAGTGGTTGCAGACTTTGGGAGTAAGGACAATGTTGCAAAGTGAGGACATTTTGGCTGTTGCTTATATCTATTCAAGTATATCAAGTCAGTCTCCAAACATTTTGCTCAATAGAATCCAGCCTTTCATTGCTAAAAATGGAAACAATTAGAGAGTTAAAAAAAACAAAAAACAATCAAATCACTTGGCTGGCCCTTCATATAGGTGCAGTGTTAAAGTGTTGTGGAGAGTAGGAGGACAGCATTTTTTCCATTAAGGCATGTCCTTGAAAAAAATGTAAGGAACATAGGTTTGTTAGCAGCTGTGCTCTCCATCGTTCAAGCAACTACCTTATATTTAGAAACCCCATCAACAGTCGGTAGGCAGCGACTCTGGTATTTCAAGGCTAGGGTAAGGGGTTAGGGAATGCATTTTGTCAGTGACTCATTTTGTTATTTATTAAAGGAATAGTCTGACATTTTGAGAAATATGTATACTTGCTTTCTTGGCTGGGAGCAGTAACTCTGAGTCTCCGCTGGTTGCCTTCAGCCTCACAGTGATGACATGACAAGTTAATCATTGCTCTCTCCCAAGATATAGTCTGGTGCAGGTCTGGTGCATAAATCTACAACTTGTTGCTTTACACTTTGGTGCACAGACACAGGACATCATATTTTAATTAATTAGCTTTAGATGTGCTGGCAAGTGGATTTTCTAAATACTTTTAGACAGAATCAGGAAAGCTGTTCCCCTCCGTTTCAAGTCTTTATGCTAAGCTTACCGTAAATCCCCTGCTAGATGAGGCTTCATACTTACAGACATGAGAGTGGAATCAATCTTCTCATTTAATTCTCTGCAAAGGTGTGAATATGCATGTTTCCAAAAATATACAACAATCCCAACCCACCCTCACCAGAAAAACAGGCAAGTAGTCTCTACAAGCAGCTTCTTTACAACCCATATTGATGTTTATTGTTAGGTGGACCACTAGTGGCCATAGTAATTATGACAGGAGCAAAGGAGGAAGTCAGGTGGTGTAGTACAAAGAGCAAAAAAGTCAGTCAGACAAAAGAACCGGATGTGGCGACTGGAAAATTCACTTATCTAAATGTTTACGCTGTTATGTTATCATTGTTTGTAACATGCATAACCTAACTAAGTAATTTACATGCCTGAACCTAACCAAACTGCTACTGCTGCTGTTTCACAACATTAACCATATGTTTAACATCACATGACTTAGGCCACATGACATACATAACATACTCATGTTTCAGAATGCCTGTTGCTTCTGTTGTTTAGGTTTGAGGACTTTAATCCTTTAATCAATGTTTATTTAAAGTTTAAATCTGGTCATATTCTATATTTTTCTTATTGTCAACATATGTAACATGTTACATCAAGTACATAAATAGTTCCCAACAAATACACACTTTACTCGTGTTTGAGTGCAGTTTGAAAAACTATATTGCCCAGCTGTTTTGGAAAATTATTCTACCTTACCTTTAAAATAAATAAATATATAAATAATATATTCTAGAGACATTTTTATATATTTATGCCTTCAGTGGGAAAAAATGGGCTTTTGGCTTAGAGGCATGCTGATAGCGCTGCTTCCCCTGGACACTCATGAGGATTGCTGACTGTAACAAAAATATTGAATAACACCTTTATCATCCTTTAATGTATTTGATGTATGTTCTCGTTTCTTATTGGCCTGTTTGTTAAAATAAAGCATATTTGAACTTTGAAGAGTTCAAACAGCTCTTTTTTTTTTGCTTTGTGCTTGTTCCTCCTCTCTGTTACAAATAGGTTTTTGGAAAGTGTCTCGCCCTCTAAAGTGCTCCTCACCAAGCCAGGCACTACAAATGTATTTTAGAGGCGTCATATGACCCGTATTCCTACAGGCAACTGTGTTAAGTAGTTCCAGGCAAAGTGGAGGAGTGAAAATGAATGTCAAGGGCTGGGGTATTGCTGCTGCTGCTGTCTGTATTCACTCTTATGTCACACCAACCTCATGTAACCCCTTCAGCAGCCCACACATCATTAAGTGGAGGAGGTTTTTAAGCTGATAGTGCTGCATCCCCTGGACATTCAGGTCATTATCACTACAGGGCTTGACTTTCCACATGCTGCCAGAGTTCCCCAAAACGTACACTTCCAACCCCTGAGATCCTCAGGTCCATTAAATCAGTGGCGCTCAGAACAGAGATTTATTTATCGCTCCACAGCCCATGTGGTCAACTTTGTGATATTCTAATGTGGGAAGGGGAAGGCCAACTGGGAGAAAAATTGGATTTCCAGCAAGAAGTCTATGATTTATTCGGCGTCTAGATTGCTGTTTCAGAGGTGGTGATGGAATAAATAAGTCATATGCAAATCTTTGAAGCCCATTTTGAAATAAACTTATTTTAGCAGACATTTTGGGTTCTTGCCTCGTCAGTATTAAAACTCGATAGAACTTTGGATGCTTCCTCCAAAGGCGAAGTCTCGTTAAATCAAGGCAAAGATTTTAAACATATTTTTTCAGCAGATATAAAAAGCAATTGCCACTGCAGATATAAAAGGCTGACCTATATGCGGCCATGCTATATGTCTGTAATTTTTTTTTCATGTCTGAAGCATATTTAGCTTCATCTAAATAAAGTGCTTATAGACCACAGGGACTGAAACAAGATCTGAAAATGCAGCACAGGGCTCACAGCGCTCTCACATACCATCTGAGAGGAAACGCTTTATTGATAACAGGATCTTGTGAACGCTGATACTTTGTAATGGTCAGCTGATTTCTCGCTGTAAAGATGTAATTCAGTACAGATAATAATTCAGCTGACATAGTGGCACAAGAAACAGGGAGCACAGTATAAGTTAAGTCTTCACCATTTTTGTCGACACAGATCTGCCCTTTTTTTCCAGAGAAAGTGTGGAAATAAACAACAAACAACGAACCAATACAAAAATGGTTTGTGATTTTCGCATGTTCATAATTGACTTTGTACCCAGTGGAACCTCAGACAATTTTCTCCTTTCCCCCTGTTACTTAGATATGTGTGCTAGTCTTGTCTATGTTGAAAAGAAAAGCAAATTTTGAAGGAGGTTAAAAGATGTCTCTTAAGGGCCTATAAAAGACACTCACACACACACACAGACACACACACATACATAGTCATATCTGAAGTCACCTAATGTTAGCATAACACTAGTTAACTAGCTAACGAACAATTGAGCCACCCTTGTAGAGTCCCCCGGCTAATCTACATCAGTTGTGAATTAGCTAGTTTCATCTGATAGCTAATGTTAGCAAAACACGAGCTAACTAGCTAGCTAACCTATTGTTAGTTAGCTGGTTGACTGGTGTTTTGCTGTTATTAGCTAACTTAAGATACTTGGAAAAAAGTGGGAAAACCAGTCAGATTCATCAACCCTGTATCTCTGAACTGTCTCCTCAACCAGATCACACTCTCTGTGACCCCCATATGTTAAATAATGTAATACCAAATCTAATATTTTTTAATTTCCATTCACTGAGCTGCCCCTGAAACAGTTTGTGTCATGGCTGATCTACATCAGTGATTAATTAACTAGTTACATCTAATAGCAAAACGGTAGCTAGTGTTTTGCTATAATTATCTAACTTAAAACGTGGCTCTATGTCACTTTTACAGGTCCCCGAGTAACACCTTTAAACCGTTGTGAAGCAGAGAGAGAATCATTCAATTCTGGATTACCTTTTGCTCCAACCTTGGATCATATGTCGAGTTTTTGAACATTTTATCTTTCTAAATTATTTACCACAACTGTAGATTACTTAAGTGATAGCAGACTTTGGTGAAGGTCCACTCAAAGCTGTCTTCTATGCTCCATTTATATTGTAAGTTGTCTGTCTGTTGTGATGAAACTACAAAGCTGGGTCATTATTAAACACAGGCCGAGAATGACAAAAAGAGAGGAGCATCATATTTGTTATGCAGATTTTCCTCATTCATCCTCCCCCACTCCATTTCATCTGGACGATTTCCAATTTATTTGGGTTCAGTGTAACTCAGTTCCTGAGCTAAAACCTCTACTCCACTTGAGCATTCCCACAACAGTATAACAACTGTAATTGGTCTCCTGTGGCTTTAGAGCCCCTTGCCTGTTCTTCCATTAACACCACCACAGAGCTGCCTGGCTGCTGTCCATGGTGCTGATCTGTAAATGATGGCTTTGTGATGGAGGATGCTTCCATGCTGCTCAGCCCTCTGTCACACACTCATGCACTCTTACTACTTACATACTTTCTCCTGTCTCATGCATGATTGCTCTTCTGGAATACACAAAACCATGTTGCAAAACCATCATGAAATGACCCTTTTTGAAGTTATAAAATGAGAGAAAGCCAGCTTCAGCACCAACAAGGTGATGCACCAACAACAAAAATCACAGCGGCATAGTTTTCACATTGGACATCACTATACAGTATATTTTGAATAATTTTCTTTGGAAGCCCATTTCTGCTGATGTGATGAGATAGAGTCACTGTAAAGTAAGTCACTATAAAGAGAAACCTTCTTAAAATAATGACTTTAGACTTATATTTCAAAATAATGTCTCACTAAAATAATGACTTAGTATATGAAAATAATCAGTTAATGTCTCAGAGAGAATAACTTAGCATCTCAAAATGATGAGAAACTAATTCATTACACCTGGAGGGGAACATGTGATTGCTTGTATATGTGCTTGGGTGTGTGTGTCAGTGTGTGTGTAAGTGATCAACAGACCTGAACCTTGTCTACAGCTGATCCCAAACACTACTGAAGCAATCAGCCTATATTTTTGTCCACATACATGCTGAAGGACCTCTGTGATTAAGAATTTTTGAAAAACCTTGAAAAACCTTTTATATGGCTCTATGCTGACAGCAGCTGTGGCCATGAGCCGCATGTTTACATGTTGTCTCATTCTTGAGAATGCAATACCTCAAGAACTTCGGCCTTGAGAGAATTTCTTCAACCCTGGCACAAATGACCACTTGAACTCAAGGATGAACTGATTAGATTTCGGGGGTCAGAAATCAACACACAACACATTTTTGGCCTCGACTCGAGAATTCATCCGCTAATTATGAAAACATCTTTCACAGATACCTAATAAGATACAATGATGAGGTGATGACATGTTATATCTAAAAGGTCAACTTCACTGTGACATCATAATGTTCAGCTCTCTATCAGTCCTCTGCTGTCCTCCGTAAAAATAGTCTTTAAGTGAAGACAGCATGTTTCTCACTGGAAATTATTCACTGGAATAATTCATGTATAGTGATTACTCTCATTTGGCCAAAAACACTTCATACATTTTAATAAATTCCTTCAAAGTTACAGGTCAATATAGTGATAAGTTCCATGTTAAATTCCTTCAAAATCTTCACTACATACATTATAGGAGTCTAGACAGACATGGATGTAAACTGTAACTTGACTGGTTGGTGGAGACGTACAACTGTGAGGCAGTAATTCTAGTTTTTGACTAGTTTTATATGACAGCTGGCTTCTCATTCTTCTTAACAGGCCAATAGGGGGTACAAGAGATCAACAACTGCTTCAGTTTGAAATCTTGTTTCAGCTCAGGACAACGTATGTGGAGGTCATGATAATGCAAATCTCCATTGGTTGAATCTGGCAGTTGTGGTGGCATTGCAGTAGGTGCTTCACCGTCTGTTGCCTGGCAGGGTTCTGCACTCGACTTGGTGCACCCATCTATTTTTTAGAACGTTCCTCATTATTTTGAGATACTAACTAATTATTTTGATATACTAAGTCATTAGCTTGAGAAAGTTTCTCATTATAATGGCTTAGAGGATGTTCTTTTCCCCCTCATGTTGGCAGAAGCGGGCTTCCATAACTTTCACATAAAATGTGAATTTAAATGAATTTGCAATTAGGACTTGGAACTTACCACTGTCTCCTCACTATAATTGTCCAACAAAGAGCATGAATTGTTATTTGGCTCAGTTGTTGCTTTCTTTATTAACTGCCTTAAAGGGAAGGAGATATGAGTGCGTTTTGTGTTGCCTTGTTACTATTTCGCTAACGCAGCCCAATGGGGAATTGTCATACCTAAACTGTGTGTCTTTGGGTATTATTTACTACATTTCTACTGTTCAATTATTTATGGTTCCACACCAGTGCAATGCGGCAAAAAAAAATATCAGCAAGAAAGAAAGAAAGTTGGGGGTTACAGCACTTTATTTCTCTCTCAACACCTCCTCAAACTCTCCACAGAGAGCAATATCAAAGTTGTCTTCACTGGCCACCCTCTACAATCACTCATGTACCTCTGTGTTATTTCTGATTCAACATCACAGAAGTCTGCAGAAGAGGAGGAGAGACAGAAATGGGGAAAAAAATATGCTTCTCCCATTAGGATTTAAACAGATATCCTTAACTAAATATCAATCATATTGTTCTTGTTAACAAAAGAAAACTCTGTCCTTTGTTCCCTCTAATTAGCTGCAGCTGAAGTTGGAGAAACTCCCCAGCCCCGGATCATTAGTATTTGCAGAGTGTGTCGCCACTTTGCTCCCTGTGGTTTCACTAAATTCACACTTTACTCTCTGTAATGAACTCTTTTGCATCCCTACCTCATTAGGGCTATGGGAAAAAAAAATTAACCGCTGAGGGGCCAAGGGGTGACACAGTTTCGTCTTTGATCACCACCCACCGCTAAAAGCGTATAATTGCGGAAGTTTCTGCCCTGAAGCGCGGCGGAGGGCAAAAGACGCACAGGGTTATATCCTGTTGTCCAGCTCGTAACGGGATCAGAGACACAAACAAATCATAAACCACCTATGAAAGCAGAAATACAAACATCTCCAGATTGAGCAGAAGCTATAGGTCTGAACTGATTCTGCACAAAAGCGCTCTTAACTTGTCAAATACCCATCCTTAATATGTTCTGGCACACTAGATGGGGCGTGAACGTCTCAAAAAGGCGCAGAATACAGACTCCTATTCAACTAAGTGGATTCAAGCTGCACAGTTAAACGTGGACACTTAAAGGATTGCAGTGGCTGCTCACTCCTGGGAACGAAGACGCGTATGCAATCTGCTGATAAAGCCGCACTTTTCCACTTTTTCTTTGCGAACACATATTTCTAATTCGGAACAGCAAACTGACAGCTCGTTCTGAGCAACACCTCTGCACAAAACTATAAAAGAAACTTCACCCGCCGACTGGAAATCGTATTGACGAGAAACTTTCTGCTCATCATCTGGCGGCGCGCAGGCACAAAGCGCACAGTGTGCAGTCCGTATACGGAGAGGCTGCTGCGCCTATAGCGCTTTGATTTACCATTGGACAACACGTTTAGATAGCGTTACTACAGGTGGGTGGTGTTTCATCTGGCTCACGTCGAGCTCAGCACAGAGAGAGCGATGAAAGTTGATTGTTCAGTCGGCTTCAGGTGAATATTTGTTTGTTGCAGACTCTCTGCTCCTGTGTATGGGACCATGAACTCATCAGCAGGTGCAGGAAACTACCGCAGGGGATCCGCCAAGGGAGATAAGGTAGGATAATTTATATTTTAAGCCGCCTCTTTCCACTTCTTTCCGGCATTTCTTTCCTCATCATTAGGCTTAAAAATCCACCTTCGCCAATTGGCACAGCGTTGCTGTTGAAGTACTTCTGGGCGCACTGATGCGCAAGGAGACGATATTATTTCCTTTCCTGTGGGCTGAAAAAGAAGACGATCGGAGTCGTGTTACGTGTTGATGAGATGTTGAGGTGGTGCTGCTGTCTTTTGGATCTTTTATCTCGATTTTAAACTTTGGGTAGCCTACTTTTCGAGTTTCTCGTTCCGTTTCTGAAGGCACAAATGTGTTTAAATGCCACTCCAGTATCACATTCGGTATTTAAAGGCATAGTATGCCTTTCAGTTATCACTTATGACCCAGTAAAAGTGTGTAGAGGTATCTGGATCTGCAGACACTCTGCCGACTGCCTGTATTTCCTTATTTTCTTATATTTTTAATGTGCTTGGGACTCTTTACCAACCCAAAATGTCTGCATTAGACTCATGGGAATGAGACTCAACAATCATCTTTCTGGTGCGTTTATGAACAGCTCGGACAAATGCTACTTATTCTGCCTTGTGCAGGATCAGGGGTTTCCTGGAGGCAATAAGTGCCACTGTTTTGCAGCAAAACTATCTGCTGGTATCAAGCCAAAGTCTCTCCAAAAGGTAGTTTTCCAATTGCGTTTAGATGTTAAAGGCATGGCGTGCAACATTTTTTTTTTTATATAGACTCATGTATAGACTCATATAAACATAATCCCATGCAGTCATCATTTATAATCCACTAGAATTGTGTGATGATGTCTGTGTCTGTGGAGACTCTGTCCTCTGCCTGTATTTGTCATTATTTTGTGGCGCCCAGGAGGCTTTCCCAACTCAAAACGTCGGTATTTAACATCCTTGGTATGAGACTCTACAATCGAGTTATTTGTCTGGTGCGTTTATGAACACCTCGGAAAAATCCTACTGATTCTACTTTTAAGAGCGACTACATTGCAATAAATCCTTCTGCTGGTATCAAGCCAGAGTCTGCCCAAGAATGCCTCCTCACTGATAGTTTTCTTCTTGCTTTCGGAAGTTAAGACCAAATTTTTTTATACGATACGAGTTTGCAAAGTTCACGGTCTAAATTCAGTGTCTGTCTACAGCCAAATAGGTCGTTCTGATAAGAATCTGGTTATCATTTCTATTCCACAGCAGCACTGACTTGATACCAACTTTTGCTCTGTACATCTGCCAGATTGTGTTTTACCTACTTAAGTTAGCTGAATGCTCCTGTTTCTATGTTCTCACAAGGAAAAAAACATCACAAATCAACCCGTAGGGGTAAGAAAAAAACAGAAGAAAACATCATGTCTGCCAAGTAATGCCCCCGCAGTAGCACTCCCATAATGCCATTTCCCAGCAACACTCACATAAAAGATCCAAAGTTAACTTGAATTACACAGGCAGACAGCATCGATTGCGGTTTCAATAAGGGACAAAAATACGTTGATGCATGAATCAGTTTTTCCCTGCATGTGTGAATCTGAGGGGGGGAGCTGTGAAATATTTAAATATTTATTTAAATCTGTCTGCCTCTAGGGGGCATGTCATCCCAAAAATGCTCTCAGATCACAAACTGTGTGAGGCTATTTATAGGTGTTTCTGTACGTTGAATGAGACCTATAGTGCCACACGGAGAGGTCACTCATTAAAAATGTATTCCTTTTTTTGTTTTGGATGGGAAAAAAAATGTCTCTCTTGTCAGCAAGGCTGCAGAAATCTCAGCATTTTGCCCCACTGATTCACTCAATTCATTTAATCATGTTTCAGTGTTTCAGTCTTGTCAGATGTGAATGTGTGGCTGCTTTCTGCTGGGATTCACTCATTTGTCAGTGCTCCTGGATTGTCACTTTGACTCTTGCTATCATCCCTAACTGGAGTTAGTTTGCCCTCTGCTGGAGGCAGAAAGTCACACACTGGCTCCAGATCAAGCATCCTTGCCGGTCTTTCCCTATTTGTCGGCATCTTGACAGGTTTTCCTCTTATTACCCCGACTTTACAAGCCTCCAGTCAGTTTCTTTCATACAAGTTTCAGCACTGAGATGAGAAGCTATACCTCTATACATCCCACATTTCTGCTGACTCCACTCACTTACAGCTCGATGTTATTAAAGCCCCCCAAATCCTGAACACTAAAGTTTCCGTGACCAAAGTTTGACTCTTTAAGGACTTGCAGGCACTCAGCCTATTAAATTCTACCATAATCTGTGGTCAATTTGCATAGAAAAGAAATCATTAAGTCTGGCTGTGGATATCCAAGCCGCCCTCCCTTCTCAGAGGATATAGAGCGAATTTGGAGAAAATGTAGACATGTCTTCACTAAAAATTCATTATGCCTGATTTGGTTGTTATAATCCTGCCCTGAGAATGAGAGAGCTCTGACTTAGAGAGACTTACCAGCTGAATCTACATGGATACATTTATAATTTTCTTTTTGTTCTTTTTCCTCTGGCACCTTTTCTCCTCGTCTTTTCTTGATAAATGTGTTTAGTGATTGCAACAGTCATTGACTTTACACTTTGTTAGGATATTGACTTTGAACAAGCAACAGCTGAGAAGAGTTAATTTTTCAAGTCATTTTTATTTATATAGTTCAATATCACAAATCACAAATTTACCTCAAGGGGCTCTACAATCTGTACAGCAGATGACAGCCTCTATCCTTTACTCAAATCTTTTTTTTAAATTGATTTTGCACCAGTATTGTGGACGTAACTTGAATGTAATGCAATAACATTCAGAGTACTGCTTTTTTTTTACTGTGATCTGAGTACATTTTTACATGAGCACTTATTTTTAATATTATATTATTATTATTATAATACATTAATATTTCTAATACTGTGGACTGCAGTAAGATGAGCACATCAAGAAACATGAACACAGCATCGCTGGAATATACCTGAAGGATTTTTTAAAAATATCTTTACGTAAAGAAGTCTTATTCCCAATGCAAAACAGAAGATTTCTTATTATTCAAGGGTTAAAAAGGGTGGTGGCTGGGTTCAGTTCATAAAACTTTGTTTAATAGAAAATAAAAAGAAACGAGAGAGAAATGGATGAAAAGTTCCATATGGAGACGTGGGCATATATTTCATAGTTAATTACATCCCAATATTAAAGCAACTTGATGCTTTGAAGGCACAACCATTGGCCATTGATTATTAGAAAATAAGCCATTTGTCCGCACGGCCACATTAACCCTTCCTAATCACATTCCCAAATTTCTCCCATTGGCAGATGCAAGTATTAAGTTTGAAGGAGAATAAGTGCATTCATCAGTCAGACAGTGGGGGGAAAAGAAAAAAGGAGCGGGGGTGTGGGGTGTAGCATCTAGTTGTCACCTGGATGGATGGTAGCCTTATTCACATACTCAATAAAAGGCTTCCAGGTCTTGTCAAAGGATTTACTGGAGTCTGTGAGTGAAAATCTAATCTTTTCAAGTTTGATGTGATTTAGGATCTCCTTGTGCCAACTATTGTGTGAGGGGGAGGTGGCGTGCTTCCACTTAAGTAAAATGAGGTGTTTAGCTAGACACCTTCTATCTTTGCACCCTTGATTTGAATAAGGATCAACCTTTAACAGGGACAGAGTTCTTATGGGTGCTGGAAATTCTTGCTGGCTCTCTTGAAACAGCTTGAATTTGTCATTTCATAACTTTCATAATGAATCATTCTTTAACTGAATATGTTTTGGTTGTTTATGTCACAATAACATCTGATTTAATGTGATAAAAAAGAAGAAATTGAGCCTAATCATTCTGAGTATATATGTCACAACACTTGTAAAGTATTGGGAAAGCTTGAAAATTTCCCTTGAAAAATGCTTGAAAAGTGTTTAAATTTGACTTTCGGGAAAGTGTATGAACTCTGCAGGGAGAAAATGAAAGAAGGGTACGATTAACATAGTCAATTCACGGTATGAACAATGAAGATTCACTCAGTGAAAAGTCACATGGCCTCTTCTTCACCATGGAAACCTGGAGAGAGGACAGACTGCAGAGACTCGTAAGTGCAGAACTCAAGCACACCATTCAGATAAAGAGGGGCAAGGACAACATGCACACGAGAAGAGAGAAATAAGAGGAGGATGAAGGTCCAGGTCCAAACATCTGGAATGAGGCCCTGAGAGCTGGGGAGAGAAAGAGAGAGATCCCAGGATGACCGTTGGTCCACAGAGAAGTCCCAGTGAAAAGAGAGGACAAGGAAGAGACTTTAAAGTGATACTCCACTTTGTGAGAATAAGCCATTCAGTATGTACTCACCACTATGCTGATGTGATGATGGGTGAAAGTCCTCAGTTCACAAAACAATCCTGGAGTTTTAGGAGAAACAGGGTAGCAGCCTCATCCAGTACAATGGCAGTGAATGGTGACCACGGATAATACGTTTAAAAAAAAGCACGCGAGACTTCATATATATCTTAATGGACGCACGTGCGGAAGTCTCGCGAGATCAACACCATGTTTACATCCTACCGGCTACATGCTACAGATGACATTTCGGCTAAAAACATGGCATAAATGGCGTCTTTTGCGGTTAATTTTTAATGTCGCGGCTTGCAGACACTTGGATTACACCACACAAGCAGGATGGAGACATTTTGTGTTTGTTTTGTGTGCTTTTTTTAACGTTTTATCCGTGGTCACCATTCACTGCCATTGTACTGGATGAGGCTGCGACCCTGTTTCTCCTAAAACTCCAGGATTGTTTTGTGAACTGAAGACCTTCACCCATCATCACATCGGCATAGTGGTGAGTACATACTGAATGGCTTATTCTAACAAAGTGAAATATCACTTTAA
>JAJHUR010084398.1:0-12988 GCA_027495735.1 Lutjanus campechanus
TTAGCTTGTATTGTTCTCTTGCCCCACCACACCAAGGCAGCTTGAACTTTCTCTCATGTTTCAAGAAATATCAGCTGGAAGGGAAATTTGGGTTCAATATGAGGGGTTGCAATTGCATGAAATCATTATGAACTGAAATACAAAAAATGTACAAAGCATGCTTTTTTTCTACACGGTTTTGGCTGTAGGATCTTAATAAGGATTTCTTTTGTTTGTTTGTTTGCCACTGCCAAACACACATACACGCAGACACGCTCACAGAAATGCAAAAATGACCATAGAAGCATGATGTGCAGCCAGCTCACTAATTTTAGTTGGGCACAACAATAGCACCACAAAATTATCCATGAGTGATGTGAAATCACGCTCAAGGCCAAGCTGTGCAGGTGCAGGATTGAAATGCTAACACTGCCTCATCAAAACAAACAAGAAAAGGAAAAAACTGAGAAAAACCTGACAAAAAAGCCAATCAAATCAAGAAAACTGACATCTAAACCTGTTCAATCAGTTTCACTGCTGATCATTTTAGTCGAACAATCAAACTAATGAGAGCAAAGACGAGAAGCCGAACATGTAGTAATTACTGGAGAACATCACGACCTCCTGCTTACACACCCCGGGCACAGGAAGTGGCACGTGAGAGCAGGCAGTGGTTAATTACTATTGACACTCCGCCGCCGTCCCACCTCAGTCGCTCCCCATGCTAAAATAATTAATGCTGTCGCCGTCATCCCCGGTCCCTGTAGCCATGGCGATGAGAAGATTTTCCCCCGGGTCCCCCCTGGTTGTCAAGCAGCAGTTAGCCAATGAGAAGATTCAGTGTGTGTGTGTGTGTGTGTGTGAATATAGTTCACTAATGATTGTTCTGAATGATTTAAAGTATGACTTTAAGCTGCAGGTATCAGGCTTCAGCCAAGTTTGCTTATCTGTCTTTCAAATGGAACATTTCCCGTGAATCAATGTAGACCAACATTTCATCAGGAGGGAGGAATGAATTTAAATTAAGTTTAAATCAACTCCTGCAGGGTGGACACTGAACATCTATGAGTTATGAGTATTTTCTATTTTTCTGTTTTTTGTTCAGTTCAGATGTTATTTGCTAAAAGTTCCACCTCACATCAACATGTCAGAATTTACAAAAATGCTTTTGACTTTGTCCCTCTGGATTTTTGTATATTTACATATTTTTTAATTTAATCTGTTGTGAAGTTTGCCTGCAAAACCAGAAATGTTTAGAATTCACCAACTAAAAATCAATCAACAACTGTTTTTGCAAATTTAGTTTAAGTCCTGAAACATATTCATTATTTACAGGCTGTGTTTATTCAAAGCTCTGGACACTGTGGAGCATTGTGTGAGATTTAGTGGAATTTATTGGCAGAATATAGCAGAAATAGAATATAATATTCACAGGTATGTTTTCATTATAATCACCTGAAAATAAGAATTGTGGTGTTGTTACCTTAGAATAAGCCATTTCTATCTATGGGTTCTCTTCCACAGTCTTTGCCATGTTGCACCAACTTTCTACAGTGGCCCAGAACAGTTAAACCAAACACGGGCCTTTTGTGCTTTTCATGGTTAATGCAGGTTCTCCTACACTTTGAAAGTGAAATGAAATGAAATGAAATGCAACCTCAGAACGAGATGACACAAAATCCTACACACTGATCTTTTAAACCTTTAATTAAGTCTGGATGCATTCTTGAGAAGTGATGATCATCCATCCATTGTCTATAACCACGTATCCTGGCGAGTCGCGGGGTGATGATCATCACTAAGATGAATATAATATAATAATAAACTGTATATTGCACATTTCTTATAAAGGTTACAAAGTGTTTCTCAGAAAGGAAACAATAAAAAAAACAGCAGATAAAACTGCACAGATAAAACCCTCTAATAAATCATAAATGCCTTCCGATAAAAGAGGGTTTTAAGAGAGGATTTAAAAGTTGTGATGTAGCCTGTCTGATTTCAATAGGGAGAATTAAGATTTTAAGTAGCCATGTTGAGCTGTTGTATCTGGTGTGTTTTGCTTTTCTGATTCAGCTGTTAAGAAAATATGACAGTCTTCAATAGCTGGAGTCAAAACTTTGTGCAACAAGCTATATAAGCTAATCCTCAGTGCCTGCAGCTCAGGTAAATAATCACCAGAGAGCATCTAACCAGTAATCGTCCCAACTACGGACGCTGCTTTGTCACGTCCCTCTGCGTCTCATACTGATGCAGAAGTATCCTGTAGAACCTGCATGAGACCGTTCTGCTAGAAAACCTTTTAAACACATGGTTAACATTGTGAAATGGTTGTAGTTTGGGTGGGTTTAGAACACAGAAATACTTTGCGGTTAAAATAAGCACAATATGTTACATACATAGGGGACTTCACTGTGAAGACTCGGCTGTGATGCATGTTACCTTATGTAGCTTACAACTTTTAATAACATTTTGGTTTCACATGTGCCTGGTGTGTCTCATGCAGCTGAGTCTGTAGGAGTTGCTGAGGGGTGGTGACAACATGTCACCATTTAACGAGGCGGACTACAATATATGAAGAAAGTTAGAGGTAGATGATGGTTTTGGTTAAGTATCGATTAAGGAAAAATGTCGCTCCTTGGGCTTTAACTTCTTAAGAATTTCAGACCACAATGTTTTATTAAAGTTAACCAAGTGCATTGATTTCTAAATCATATCTAAAAAAAATCATAAATATGCATTAGCTGCTGTGGTATGAGTGAATATTGTAGGAAAACAAATGAAAGTATGTAAATATGTAAGTGAAGATCATAGTTGAGTAAAGAAAGAGAAAAAGATAATTCGGTGTTATGCCCGGTTCAGGGGAAAACCCGAACACAGCATTACATAAACAGGAGAAAAGGGAAATGTAAAAAACAAATGGGCTTCCTGCTTCCCACTGCTACCAGGACTACTTTCTTTTTTCAGAAGGTACTTATATTTTGAGAAGAGTACAAGTTAATCTTAACACCAGCTTTCACAAAACAGCACAGCACAGTCGGAATGGTTTGGACGTTGTTGGCACGGTCTGGTTGGGAGTCAGGAAATAGAGGAGTGATGCTGGTAACGGCAGGTGCCATTTTAAAGTAGGCGGCCTCAGTCTCCAAGCCAATCATCAGCCGACACCGGCATGCTGGGGGTAAAAACACAAACAAGAGAACAACACCACCCTCCAGTGAGGAGGGGGAAACCTAGAACACCCATATTGCCATACAGTACAAAATCCCTCATGACCTGCATCATAACACCAGGGGAGAATATGTTACTTTCATAATGTATTTGCTTTTGCTCCTGCAGATTAGTAGAATATAAATGTGTGTTTTTAAACTCAAGTGAGATCCAGAAAATTGTCTCAACCTTAAACAGCAGTCTGGGCTTTCAGTTTTTCAATTAGTGGCTGTTAAGTGTGAACTTAACAAACACATAACAAAAAACTGAAGGTGCCTCAACACTGGTGTAGTTCAATAATTGAATTTCTTACATCTACAAATGTGTTTGTGCACCGTGAACAACTTAAGTGCCACTCAGCACAATTAGGTTTAAAGCTGTTGTGTTTGTGTCCTTCTATTCTAAGTGGCTGATGTCTCTGTGAAGGTCCTGAAGCAGCGATTGGGTCACTGTTGAATAAATGGCAGTACAGAGACGACAAATTCAATGCTTTGCCTTGTTTCCAAGGGCTGATCAGTAGTTATAAAATCACAGAAAATGAAAACATTTTCTGAGCTTTCAATAAAACACTCCAGCATTTTGGGAAATTTGGTTACCCATTCATATGAAAAGATCAGTTTAATCTCTGCATATTCAGTAGAGAGTTTATTAATTAGAACTAAGGGGTGTAGTATGTAAAGGTTGTGGATGGAGGTGTCCTATAGTCCACATGCAGATTCATTCCTGGTTCCCTGAAAATGTTCCCAGTGGTTTGAAAAGATTCCAGAGATGGAAACTGGCCATGACTTTGAGTTTGTCAATCAGAGGAGTGATTTCACATTAGAGACATTTACACTGTGAGATTAAAAGGAACTGCAACACCATCGCAGCACACCTTTATTTCCATGAGCCATATTAGCAGCACTTGTTCTGCCTGTGATCATCTTGCACCATTTCAGGTCACATTGACTTTTGTTTTTGTGCTCCACAATAATCTCGTACACTCTCCCCATGTGTGCTGTCCTCTTCCTCTTCTGCTTTTATGTCCGTCAACTGTGTTGGCTTTCATGGACTGAATCGCAATGAATATGGGGACAAACAATTTGTGACAATGCACTTGAAAAGGATTATGGGATACTTGACATTTGTGTGTATGTGTGTGTGTGTGTCTGTGTGCCCGTGTGGATCAGAAGGTGTCCTGGTGGTCCTCTGTTTTCTGTTGGACCCTCTAATCCTTTTAAATCAGCTTTGTTAATCCCACTTTCTTCTCACAGCTGCTGTGGCTTCATGCAGGCACATACAAGCATTCTTACCACTGTGCATACGGGTTGCATTTTCTGCTCGCTTCAAAAGAACACTGACATTTTTCAAAAACTACTTGTTTGCTGGCTTTCAAAGACAAAGGCAGATTAGAGGACTGATATCAGTTTTCTCTCTGTGCTTCCAGTACAGGGATAGGTTCAGAAACACTGAGTCCATTAACAAGGGCAAACTAACAATTTACAAAAGAAAAACAGAAGCAGATGAGGTGAATATGGAGATAATACAACGTAACTGCTGAATATTCAGTGGATTCTGTCGAGGTTTTTAAAAATTGAGTGTGCAGATTTAAAAACAGCTTGTCTCACTCTTCTCTTCCAAGTATGTAGGAGGACTCTGTGGAAGTGGACCTGCACCCTCTGTGGATATAAATGACTCAAGGCCTTTACACACCAGCAGCGACGCAAATAAACAGCACAAAATTGCACATTTCGACTTGCCTGACTATTCAAATTGAGCGTAATGCAATTTTGTGTCGACGGGATGATGGCGTGGTGCTCCTTTTACTTTGGCTCATTTTTTTGAAACTTTGTAACTCTCTCCAAACTGTTTCATGGGATACACAACAGCATCCAGCAAAAACAACAACAACAACAAAAAAACTACATTCTTGTATGGCACAGTAGGCAGTCGGTGTCAACAAAAAACTTGAACAAAATGGTTATTTGTATGTAAGAGACATTTCCAAGTTTGAGTGTCATGGTGACAAAACATCTAAGCATTTTGACTTGCACAGCTCACACTGTGACAACATGACTTTTCATTTTGGTGACAATGCCCAATTTACTGACACAGTAACTAGGTTTTGAAGCATTGAAATAGAGTTTTGATGTCCCAGGAAACAGTTGTGACAATTGGGCTTACAGTTAGAAAGTTAACACTGTTAAATGAGCCAATCAATTGAGAAAATATATATTGTTTCAGTAAATAGATCAATGCCACCAAATTGAAAAGTTATTTTGTCTTTTGTTTTTGATGTTTTTTCATCTTTTTGATGTTTTTTTTCACAATGACATTTAACCCTATAAATGTTTCTTATATACATCTCAATTTTGTTCTTTCTTTTAGTTTGTCTTATTGTGTGTCATACTGAACTTTTTAGATTCAGATTTCAGCATTACGTAAAAGTTTACTGGGAAAAATCCATAGTGTACAATTCTGTAGTGCACAGAAAGATAAGCACATTTGTATGTATCCAGTAATTTTATGTGTGTAGCAATGGGCTATATGCAAGCAGAAAATTCACCTTTGGTCTTTCAGATAAAGTCATACACAAAAACTTTGCCACAAAATGACTTCCATGTTATTCACACTTCATTACTATCACCTGGCAGCTCATTTGCCACTTCAGCAGGCATCACAAACATCCCGTGTCATAGATATTTATGGAATTTATGGAATATACATACAGATTTTAATAACTGAATGGGTCATTTTGCATGTGACGGATCAAACAAGGACAGAAAACTGCACTTACTCTTTTGCACACTTGTGAAAATGTGTGCAATTTGTCTGAATGAATGAGAAATTAAAATCTGTTGTGAACAACAAACTAATTTGTCAGCTGTTTTTGAACTTATTGGTTTGAAAATAGTTGTTCAAACATTGAGCCAAAGTGAATGAAAAAAACTCTTCATAAAAAGAACAACAACAAAGCTCTATACTGAGAAAGAGAAGCGAACTTGTGAGTTTCACTGTGCAGTTCAGGAGCTGAAGTGTACACAGCCACTTCAGGACATGTTTCAGGATGTCCGTTGAACAATTGGAAGCACTGCTGCAACAGCTGCACCAAGCTGGAAGAAGGAAAGGAGTGACTTCAGAGAGCCGATTGACCCGGAGCAGCAGCTAGCTGTAGATAAGATGTATTATATGATTTGTAAACAGTTCCAGCTGTGCGCGGTGTGCATTTGGTTCATTCACACTCCAAAAGGAGGGGGGTCACCTGGAGCTACAGAGATCTAAGGCTGTCACTTTTTTAAGGCTTTCACCTCTGTCAAGACCAGGAATAAAGCCAGTTTGGTTCTGTTGCTCTTCAGCTAACCTGTAGGATCAATGTCAAGGACCAAAGCAGCAAGAGATGCAGCAACAATTTCTTTGTGCAAGGTGAGATCTCAGTTTAAAGTCAGCTATTGGATTCAAGGTGGATTGGATTGGATTCAACATTTTTTTTTTGATGTATGGGCTGCCAGTATGACACAGAATGAATGGGAACCACTTTGGAATCCAGTATCTAGTTTTACCCTATCTATGCTGGAAACTGTTTTAAACCTGTTAATGTATTTAGACAGCTGTTTGGCCATAATGCTAGCATGCAACAAGAACAGTGACATCAGTGCAGCCTTCAAAAACATTTACATTGTTACATTGTACCTCACTTAAAATTGCTTGTGGTAGCAGAAAGATGTCCTCAGCAAAATCATTAAAAAGAACAGCTCATGATCTTGTTATTCAAATTTTTCTGAACATTGAAGATGAAAAATACATGTGTGCTGCCTGATTTAACTTGAACGAGTCTATAAAAATGCATAAGGTTTGTTACATTAATTTAATTCTCTTACATTTTGATGAAATGGGTTGTTTTTAGTGTCTCATGTGTCTAATGATTAGTCAAACTGGTAGAGATATAACAGACATAGAGAGAAACGGAAGTGGTTGTGAGATGCAAAAGCAACACACTCCCCCGTGTTACCAGTGGGATTTCTTTCTTTTTTTGTTTTGCAGCTTTGCCCTTTTTCTCCTTCACCTAATCTCTCTCAAATATTCTTTCCAGCTCTCCCACCCCCTTCCCAAAGATCTGTTTATGGAAGCAGAGTCTTTGAACCCCAGCAGTCTTTATAGTTCAGAGGCTGTGAGGTGGCAGCTGCTAATGTCAATGCTAATGACGCTTCCCCAACCTGGAGAACACTCAAAACACCTCTACACTGCCAGCTCACAGAGGCCAAGGTGCCAGCAGTCCTGAATTCTCATTTCGGAGGAGCCAGGTGGGGTGAAGGTTTGGGGATGGTGGTGTGTTTTTTTTTTTTTTTTTTTCTAAAATGAGGGGCTCTATTAATGTATTCCAGGAAAACAAAGATGAATGACACAAACAGCCCAGAGTTGCTAAGCTTTCGAGTTGTTGCAGACGCGACTAGAGAGGCTGCATTCTTCAGCTAGCATGTCAACACCGAATTAGCATCTGGAAGCCCCAGGGACAGAAACACTGGGAAGCCCCTTTATCCCCGCTAAAGAAAACCCGAGGAGTGACACAAAGCTGCAGGGAGAAAGAGAGACAGATCATAATGAGGACTGCTCTTATACAGAGTGTCTGCAGCTGTGTCCTATTTCAGGCTCCTCCTCCTCCTGCGAAGGATGCAGTCTGTCCTTAAGAGGGTTGAAGGTCAGCAGGTTGAACGTGCACATCCTCCCAAATTAAACAGTCTTATAGAGGATTCATTATCATCATCAGTTCTCATGCCTTGCATGGGCCCTCTAGCAGTGCTCACTAGAGGGTAGAGGGTGGGGCAAGATCACAGAGCAGAAGTAGGTGTGGAATTTATGTCACAAATGCGCTAAAAGCACCTTTGTTTACTATCTACCTAATCACAAAGTTGGTAGCCCTGTTCGAGTGCTTACATTGAGCCATTTTATAGTCTTCTTTCAATGACCATGGTTTTGATTTATGGTTTTAGGGTTTTTTTTAATTTGGGGAACTCTGAAACACAGAAAATAAGCATTTTTGTCTGTTAAGGCTGTATCTTGTTGATTGTGTGCCAAAAGTTCAACCACAAACAAGGTCAAGAAGATGAAAACGATTGAATTTTGCGTAAAGTGGCAAGGTGCAAATTCTATGTGGCAGAGGTTGCACTGGCGCAATGCTTCGCGTTTTACTGTATGTTCACATTTCTAGCGACACAGTTACAAAACGGCCAAACGTGGCGAGCTAAATTCTCACCGAGTTGGCAGTGAAGTGCTGCTTGGCGCTCATTGACACTAAGGATACAGTGGCAAAACAAAGACACCATGTCATGTCATTAGTTTAGGCAAAAAGTTTAGGCAAACTCAACTTTGATTTGTAGCGTATCGCTCCCAACAAACAGTGACAAGAGTCGGATGTCAGTTTATGGGTTCATGTTGCCAGCTTCAATTGAAAATGACTTACCCTACTACCCTAACGCTTTTTTGCTGGTAGTCTGAATAAACAATTACTCATAGACCATAGCCTCTGGGTCTGAAAAGTGAAGCCAATGCTTAAGAGCATTGAACCTGCATTCTTTCTAATGGCCAGTAGGGGGCAACAGGACGTATGTAGTTGTAGGCAAAATGAGTGAACTTTTCCCACTCGGTTTATGACTTCAGCAAACACTTTCCTGATGAGTTTATGCTGTCAATTGCTAGTTCTAAGTTTTCTTCAATACAGCATGATGTTCATTTCATAAATTCTGGCCCCATTTAAAAGAGAATAAAATAGACAATAAAGAAGGGAATCCTTTAGGGTGGACCATGTGATTGACAAGACATTGTACAGTGAGTCTGCACAAAGCTAACAAAACTCAGATCAATATACTACGATAATAAGATAAAGATTGTGACGTGGCAGCCATCATTTTGTGTCTCATTTCTAATGGAGCCTCCTGAAACTTGATCAAACTGTCAAACTAGGCATCAAATACGAATAAAGATTATGTTACTGCATTTGTGTATTTCTACACACAACAAACATGTTGCCATCTTTTTCCTGGTAAATGGATGAGACACAACCAAACACTGACCAAGAAATCATCCTCCACGCTCCCGTTGGTACTGCAAATGCTCATTATAATGCATTATAAAATTATTCCTGGATTCTCTACATCCGGGAATCATTCCAGAAAATGATTTCAGGTTCTCTGTTTTAATAAAGGGATACTTCACCCAAAAATGAAAATTTAGTTATTATCTACTCACCCTCATGCTGAATGAGGGTCAGGTTTGTTTTTTTAGTTCACCAAACACTGCTTCACAGGAGTTTCACAGGAAAACAGTGTGGCAGAATCTTCCAGACAATTTAAGTGAATGGTGACCGGTTGTCAAACACGAGGATGAGAAGATAATGACTGACTTTTCATTTCTGGGTGAACTTTAATCACTTTAATGGAGTCACTCTTTTCACCTGTCTCACAGTGATCTGCCATACTTGTGTTTGTTCTCTAATGTTCAGAGTTTTCCATTGAAACCTTTTTCTTCAGCTTCAAATGCTGCTCTATAACTTGTCTCTGTTTATTTCAGGTTTCTGAATTCAACTCAACCAGCCTGAGTGTATTTCCAACTCATATTTATCTTCAGTCAATTTATGCCGTGATTTAACCTAGTTTTCTATTCCCCAGTTAGCTCTACTGTTCCTCACAATTAGCGTCCAACACTAACTGGCTCTTAGTTAGCAATTAGTGTCCTCTCCCACAATAAAACACTTCAGTAATAACTGCAGGTCTCTTTCCTCTCTCCCATCTGAAAAATACATAAACACATCAAAGCAATTCAATTAGATGCCCACAAAACACAAAACAGAGATTAAAATATTAAGCAAATGAGGATGCGATGAGCAACTGAGCTCAGATGAGTCAATTATAAACAATCTGTATTTGCATAAAGATCTGCCAGGAGAGGGCGCTGAGTATGAAATGCACAGCGGTAAAGTTTAATTGTACAACAGTAGGTAAACAGTGATTTAACAAAGCACCATAGAACAAACAGTAGACGCACATAGAATCGTATTAAAACCCATCTTTAGTCGTCTTTCTATCGTGACTGTGAACTAGTATTGGCCAAAGAGCAATTTTCAGGTATCAGAAAGTGGTATCAGAACACCACTATAGAAGTGTATTGAACATGCTAGTGCACATTAGATGGCATCACCCAGATGAAAAGAAATTTATCTGGTCTTCGTCTTTCCTGCATTTGTGGATCTATTGCTACACTTCTTTGAACCACTACCAACTGACGACCAGCAGAATAATGTGAAACCATCAGCAGCAATTTGTATTGCATCACTTTCATGCGTCTACATGTGCATGTCGATATTATCAGACATGACACAGGAAAACCTGGACCCTCACATGGACTCTCATGGCTATGTATACATGGAAAGTATAATTTGTACTTTTGAAAGATGCTGTGTACAACAACTCTTTAAAATACTAAGTGGACGAATATCGAATGCCCTACAGGTCACAAGTCAAGATTAAAAATATTTCTTTATATACTATAACCTTAAAGTGTAAGGCTCACTGCAGCAGTGTTGTGAACCAGTTGGATCTGGGCTAGTACAGACTAGCTGGGACAGGTGAGTAAGGGAAACATTAATTTCAATGTTTTCAAAGAGTAGAAACTTGCAAATGTACTATACACTGTTCATATATCCCATAGGCCACAGTCCTTTATGTGTGCACCACTCATTATCAGATCTCACCCAGCCAGAGAGAGGAAGGATTTAACATGAAAAAGAAAATTCATGGGTTATAACAGAGTTTAAAGGCTGGTTAACTAAGAGGAAAATGCCAACAGATTCACAGCCTAGAGGCAGAAAACTCAAATCAAGAGCCACCATCTTTTTTATCCTCCAGTGCAAAACTCACACACTGAAGCAGTTGGCAGTTGCATAGCAATTAGAGCTAGGATAAATCAATACCTCCCAGGATATGACACAGTGAAAAGCCTCCCTTTTACTCAAGCAATGAAGTATTAAAGTTGGTAAAAAAAAAAAAAAATTATAAAGTGATGAGGGATGGGAAAGAGACAGGAACTCAGGCTTGGTTATCCAGTAAAAGAACACTGTTTATATCGCAAGTGGGGAAAGAAATGTGTGTAGGCAACATGTTTGATGCAACAGTCCTGTGTCAGAGCACCAATTACTGTTGGCTTTTTAAAGTAATTTTAACCATAATGACAGTCTTCATAAACTGTAAGCAAGTCATCAGTTGCCTCACCTTAAAGCTAGGGCAGGCAACACTGTTTTGGTATCATTGAGCAATAATTTCATAATAACCTTTCAGCATGTTGTAAAATAAGTGGTCTGAGAGAGAACAACACTTCTGCGCCTCTTTTTTTGGCTCTGTTTTCAGCCTTTCGGGAATCTGGCCCATGACTTAAACCAATCACAGGTCATCTAGACACTGGTGTTCCTATATTGTCTGGTCCATTAGTGCTGCTGCGTGATCCTTCAGTGAGACCTTGTCTATGGGCAGGGCTTTTGCCTGCGGGCCTAGAGGACTGGGCAGAGCTGAGACACAGAGCGGAGAGTCAGTGGCAGACTGGAGCTTCTGGAGGAAGAAACACCAGAGTCATGCTGATGCTGACTCACCCTTGCTCCTTTATTGGCAGGAGGGGAGCTCAGAGTGTATGCGGCTAGGGAGGGACTTGTCATTGACATTGATTTGCATTTACAGTCACTTACAGTGTTAAATGTGTGTTAGACCACTTTCTTTACAACATAGTGATGTGGGACTTTGTTTGAGCCAATCAGACAGCATCCTATCAAGTTGCAGGAGAGAACCATGAAGAAATATTTTTTGTTACAGATCTTTAGTTAGAAAAAAATATATACCAAGGATAATTTTGTTCCCATAAACACTTGTTGCAGTCAACAATAAACAAATGAAAAACGTTAGATCAAGCATAGCAGTCGGAGATGCAGCAACTTCCAACTTGCACAAAGAACAGTAAATCTGAGCTAATATTGACATAGTTAGCAACTAATACATAGCTAATGTTAGCTTAACAGCTAGATAATTTTGTGAATCAGTGAGGCTGGAAACTCACTGTTACATGTAATAACATATTAAGGTCTCGAAAAAGTTAAGGACTTGGGCCTTGAAAAGATTTGAAACTTACTTGTTACTTGCAAATCATGACTTGGTCCCACCTCTGGAATCAAATCTGCACTTTGATGGAAATGTTTTTCCTTTGTTAATCTTGTGACCCCCCAGACCGAACACAGTATTATAAGACAGCTATAAGTGTTTTGTTTCCCTTTATTTGAGTTGGAAACCAGCAGCTGCTTTGAAATCTGACCTGCAGGCTTTGATGTCAAATAGCTTTTTGACACACTACCCAAACACACACAGACATGGCCATCAACACACTCATAATGCAGGTTTAAAGCGATATTCCACTCAGTATATACTCGCCACCATGTCGATGTGATGGTGGATGAAAAGCTTCAATTTCCAAAACAGTCCTGGAGTTTTAGGAGAAACAGGTTAGCAGCCTCATCCAGTACAATGGCAGTGAATGGTGGCCACGGATAAAACGTTAAAAATAGCACACAAAACAAACACAAAATGTCCATCCTGCTTGTGTGGTGTAATCCAAGTGTCTGCAAGCCGCGACATTAAAAATTAACCCCAAAAAACGCCATTTACGCCATGTTTTTAGCTGAAATATCAGCTGTAGCATGTAGCTGGTAAGATGTAAACATGGCGTCGATCTCGCGAGACTTCGGCATGTGCGGCCATTAGGATATATACGAAGTCTCGCGAGATCGACACCCTGT